>APFE030410213.1:0-10431 GCA_000404065.3 Pinus taeda | reverse complement strand
CCACGTTTCATCCAATTTTCATACTGGACCCATTAATATCATTGAAGCACATAATCAATCAATCTTCTGAATCACCCAAACACCAGATCAATACATATACAAGGATAATATATGTGTTAGCACCCAGATCTAGTCAATTGCATCACATAAATATGAGTCATTATGATCCTGATCCAATATTAGTTCTCATCCATCAATACTGAAGCTAAACACAATCAACCAAATAGGATATGCAGAATACTAACACCTTTAAATTGTCATCAGAACCCATCAACAACCAGAACCACCTGTGAATTCAAATATCATAGCTCAAATTGTATACGCTACTACAATGAACCAAACCTGCATGCATACGCGCTTACACCAAAGCCAACCTGCGTACAGATCTATACATATTCAAACATGACTTGCAGCGATTTCAAACTTAAGTTATACCCAGATCAGATCATTACAAGCGTCAGTATACAGATCTAGAATAAGCATAATCAAATATATAGATATAGTTCATTTCAAACCATTTGAACCCAATATATCCTTAGATCTTGTTGTCCATCAGTTGGTGAGATCCCTCTTTAGCTCAGATCCAGATCTGCACCATAACCCAATCACAGTATTCCAGATCTAGCACTTTATCATATATTCAATAATTCAGATGATGCTTTGCCAAATGATCTCCTTCCTCTTTTATAGTCTTAGGCCTTTCACAATACCACGGTCCAAAACCATAATAACACAATACCGTGAACCCAATACTTGGGATCAACACTTTTAGATGTAATACCACGGACCAAAACCATAGGATCAAAAAGTGTTGGACTAATACCATGAACCAACCATGAAAGTGCATGAGATCAACACTTTTGGATGCAATACCACGGACCAAAACCATAGGATCAAAAACTGTGGGACTAATACCATGAACCAACCATGAAAGTGCGTGAACTTTTCCCCACATGAAATAAATTTTTCTTTGCATAAAATTCCATGAACTTTTCTTTACATGAAATAAACTTTTCTCTGCATAAAATTCCGTGAACTTTTCTCCACATGAAATAAACTTTTCTCTGCATAAAAGTCCATGAACTTTTCTCTACATGAAATAAACTTTTCTCTGCATAAAATTCTGTGAACGTTTCTCCACATGAAATAAACTTTTCTCTGCATAAAATTCCTTGAACTTTTCTCCACATGAAATAAAATTTTCTCTGCATAAAAGTCCATGAATGTTTCTCTACATGAAATAAACTTTTCTTTGCATAAAATTCCGTGAACGTTTCTCTACATGAAAGAAACTTTTATCTTCATGAAAGTGCGTGAAATTTGCTGCACTATAATTTATCATCTGAGATGAGTGGGTTTCCATCAAGTACAACATATGTATCATAATTCCAACACTGGTTTTTATTGTTAAATGTTTGCTTAAAGACTGTAATAAAAAGATCAGATTTGAAACAATTTCATTAATAAGAAAGTGCACCTGCAAGGATCTACACGAAGGCCTGATAGTAGTATAGAGTGGCGTAGAAGGGTTTGCGATCCCTTTAGATCACATCAAGACATCCCAAGGGTGCAGAAACTTGGTTCTAGCACCCTCCCATAGTACCTTGGGTGAGACTTCAGTTCATGCTTCCTGTATTTTTTCCAAAAGGGCCGGTTGTGTGAGATTTGTTCAGCTAAAACACTTCTAAACCTGGGACAGGCCCCAACAAGCCAAGATGGAGCTTTAAGAATTGACCAAGACAATTGCCGAACTCCGCCAGAAATTGGAACAACCAGTTGAGTGACTCGAGGGCGAGTCACTATCTTTGTGTTGGGGGCCTATTGGGATGGGGTGCCCAGGGGTCAAATTGAGTTAATATAATCAATTTTGTAAAGAATTTTGTAAAGAATGTAAAGTCTTCATCAAATGTGGATGTGGAGTGCACAGATAGATAGGAGTCAAAGGGGTATTAGCCCCTTGTTTCGGTCAGTTTTTGGATTCTCCCATGGTCCGCAGACCATGCTATTGTATGAAGGAAACCTATAAATAGTCGAGTCATAACAAGTCTTAGATAAATTTTGATAGAAAAAAGATAGAGAGATGAATGAATGACGATGTTATAAATGTTTGATAGATAGAAAGGTCTGGTCCTCTCAATAGCAAAGGAAAGGCTTCGCAGCTGAGTGCATGGAGGCCTTGCAGAGTCCACAACTAAGTGCGTGGACCCCTACAGTTGAGTGTGCAGGGTAGTTGAAGTATGTACTGAACTAATTCCGATTAATAAAGACTGATTTTGGGTTGGAATTACTTGCATATGTGATTTATCTATTTATTTATTTATCTTGCTTTGAATACTATTTTCTTGAATTAATGTATCTTACCTGCGTGAATTGGGTTAATTGAATATGTTTATGTTTAATAAGATGTTTAAATGATGTATGCGAAGTTCTAGATCTAAACTAAGTTAGTTTTGGGTAATGAAGATACGTTTGCAAGATGATAGATCTAGATCCCAAAAACCCTAGAAGACTTGTCTATGCACGCGAAAGTAGAAGTTCTACGCTCTTAGGGTCTAAATAAGGCAATTGATTGATTTCATGAAGGATTAAAAGTATGTAGGGCCGAGTTCATGGTTTAAGCCCTGTCGAAAGGTTAGATCTGTGCGGAGTACATCTAGGGCACTGAAGGACATCACACTAGGCTCTGGATGTAGAAACTTGGTTCTTGCATCCCCCAATACTACTTCGAGTGAGACTCCAAACTGTACCATACATGTTGTTTTCGAAAGGGACAACAGTGTAGACTTTTGTTGGTTGGAACAACTAACTACAAACTTGGGTCAAGACCCCTTAAGCTAACACCATGTCTCATCAATTTTTCTTAAATAACACTTTTCCCTAGAATCGGTAAAGACATAGACGTTTCTGGAAGTTTTGATGAATTTCTCAACAAACTTACCATTCTTTCCACGTCTAATTTCACAATCCTTCAATTAAAAAATAACATCGTAGAAATTATCACACATCTGGATAACACTTAGAAGGTTGTGTTTGATCTTGTCTACATAAAGGACATTTTGAACCTTTTTCTTCTTACCGAAGTTGGTTTTTCGTTTTCCTTTAATTTCTACTAGAGCATTGTCATATACTTAGAGAAAAAACTTTCCACTTACTAGTTCTCTTCCTAGTCATGAGCATACAACACAAAATCACATTAATTTGTTTCTTCTTTATTTTGTGTCCATTTCTTTTCATTTTTCTAAGGAACTAACTGCTTTGGCTTCTACCGTTTAGTAGGCTTAAACAATTTTCTTCTACAATCATTATCCTTGTGACCATAGTTATTACAAATATAGAATTCAATTTCACTCATAAGAGGGAATAAATATTTCTTCGTGAAAATAATAACTTCTAGATCTACCAAGTTGAAGGTGATCAAAATTGTAATTTTCATCTATTTCAACTTTATTAACTCTATACTCAAAAAATTTATGACTAAAGTTATTATAAGTATAAAACTTACCATAAAATAACTTTAGGTACATGTGATGGTGCATTTGTTAAGTGTGAGTAGATAATACTAAGATTTCGTTTACCAGATTGCTGGTGAGTAAAGATACACTGAGATGATTTTGTTCAGACATAATTCTTACCTCTCTATTTTTCTTTTGAATTTATCGTGATTTCATCCTTTCCGGTTATTCCTTTAAGTGCCTCCACATAGCTTTGATGTATTTCGCTTCTTGAGGACTTAGAGCTCGATTCTCCTTTTGGAGTGTAATGTGATTCTTTGTAAACAATACCAAATTTTCTTGGTAATAGTATTTGAGAGTAGATAATACTATCCAAAGATTTGTAACCTTTATTAAATCTAAGATTTAAATCAATCTTGGACTTGATCTTCAGGAGATCTATTCTCAAAGATACAACTTCTTTCTCCAACTCTTGGCAATTCTTTTCCCATTCAACTACTTGGTTCATAGAAGTTCCACTTTTATCCTAGCTTCTTGAAAGTGAGTTTTTAGAGAGATTATGTGTCCATAATATGCTTCCAAGATAGTATTTCTTTGCCTTTTTGACAATTATAGCTTCAAGACTTCATTTTCATCCTCTAGTCTACCATGACTCTTTTGCTTTTCCTTTAATTGCTGAACTAGAATTCCCTTAAGCTTGAGAGTCTCTTCCAACTTTACCTTTTGAAGGTTATAATGTTCACTGTGTAAATTATACATACCTTCTTCAACTCTCAAAAGTTTCTCTTTCGACAACTTTTTCTTCTTCTTGGTCCTATTTAGATCCTCTAATTCACTGACTAGTTATGCCTTGAGGTCCACCACTCCTTCAGAATCTAATTTTCCTTCAAACTTAGTTTTAGACACAAATGGCATGAGAATGCATTCCTCTTTTTCTCCCTCAAAGGATTATTCATTTCTGTCCTTAGATGACTCAATGTTCTCCTTAGAGTAGAATATATTTTTCTTCTAATATTACTAAGCTTTGTCTTGGCTCTTCTATTCTCTATATTTCTTACTTCTCATATTTATATCCATATTTAGAATCTAATTGTCCTATTCTACCAAATTTAAAACATTTAAATTGTATCTTTCCTTTGATTACTGGACCATCTTTTGAGTTTTCTTAAAAACTAAGCCATCTCCTCATCTGAGTCACAACTAGAGCAATCTTGGTGTCTTTTGTGCATTTTGGATTTCTTTGAGGCTTTAAACATTGACTCCTTTGCCTCTGAATTCTCTCCTCCAATTCTCATATCATAAGCAGTGTGAGTTCCATGCATCTACTCCATTTTAGAGTATTTAATTTTTTAATATCTTCTGTCATTAATAACTTGACATTAAATCTCATTGGGAGTGATCTTAAAACATTTTGAGAAACTACCCCTTAGTTAATGCCTTTACTAAGTCCTCCAATCATATTGGATATTTCATCAACTCTAAGGAAGTATTCAACAATGATTTCATTTTCATTCATTCCAATAATTTCAAATTTCATTATATATCTTTAAAGTTTATCCTACTTTACCTTTTCATGTCCTTTGTAGCAGTTCTTGAACTTGTCCTAAGTTTCATTTGCTGATTTGCAGTGCATCACCTTTACCTACTCTTATTTGTTAAGACTAGCTACAATTGAATTCTTGGCCTTCACATTATTGTTTTATGGTATCCTTTCATTAGGGTTTGTAGGTGGGCTTGTTGGAACTATGTATCCATATTTTACTGCATCCCATACATCCACTCCAAGAAAAATTATGTATGCTTCCATTCTATATATCCAAAATACATAATTAAATCCATGAAATAATGACACTATACTCATGTATATTTCTTTATTTTCCATGATTCCCTATGGATATACCTTCTAATGATTAAACCATTCTTGAAGGAACCTACTCTGATACTAACTATTGGGAATTAAGAATCATTGAGAGGGGGGGTGGATGAATCAGTAATTATAAAATTTTACAATTGTTCAAATAATCATTCATCAATATGAGAAATGTACATAACATCAAGACATTCACATGACATATGGACACAAAGATTTAATGTGGAAACCCTTCCAGGAGAAAAACCACCGAAGATTTGTTTTTATTATGATGTAAATTATGAGCACCAACTTGGTTTACATCAATATTTTGTGAGCACCAACTCATAGGAGGTTCCAATCCCATCAAACTTACAAGAAATAACCTCAGATATATGTAGACACCCACCTACTTATGCTAGTTTGATCTACTTTCATGGGATTTTCAAATTGAGGTCACCAAAAACATTCTTTAATTTGAACTTGCTTTAATATCCCTACTGTCACACAACCAACTCTCCTATGTAACTTCTCTATTTCTATAGAATTCTCAATCCTATGTAGGAATCCAAACCTCCAATCCACAACAATATATATATTTAACTCTCTCACTACTAGCCTCTACTTCTTTCATTTATCTATCCACTTTCACACTTTGGCTTACATTAATTATTCATAGCATGAATTTTTTCTAGGATGAATTCCATACTACTTGAGAACTGGAACTTCATTTAATTTTCTTAGGGCTTGAGAAAGCACTTTTTTGTATTTTTTACTGCATGAAGAGGTCTTCCTTGCACACCTAGCCTATGCAATTAATATTCTATTATCTTGATGTTCTATTCTCAGTTATAGAGTGTGAAATCTACACTTTAGATTGTAACGACCTATATTCTCTTCTCTCTCACACTACGCTCTTCTCCTAAGTCCATATAAATCTTAGTGCAATCCTGATCATTTGATTTTTTATATAGTTTTTCATTATCCATCACTTCTAATTATGAGATCAGATCTCTTGTTCTCTCACTTCTCAACTGTCCAACTGCATAATCATTTCATTTACTTTGTAAGGAAATTTTGCACCAAATCCTCTGTTGTACATGCTATTAAAGTGTTAGTCATTTTCTTAGTGTCACATGCCAAAGATCGTAACTATAGGCTTATCGTACCATGCATCAATGCTTGAAGTTCTTGATGGATCTATTAGCTAAAGACAATGTTCATGTCTCTTGGTTTGTTAGTCTCACGCCTTTCCTCTTTAAACCTCTACATAATTCATTAGCTCCAGGGCAAGATGCAAACCTTCACATATTTTGATAGAAGAGTTCTTCATCTCTTGGACCTTTCAACCATTGCCTCTTCTTGGATCTCCCAAGGTGAGATGATGTCATCATGCGTCATTCAACAAATAGGTTTCACCTTCTCATTGGTCCCATGGTCTACCACCTTTCCTCATGCCATTTGTGATGAATTAATTTTGTCAAGAAATGAATTTGTGTCATTGTAAACCATGTCATCGCAATCTCTTGATTTGTAGCTCAGCCATTCCATTACATAACATTACACATTCCACTAGTCCTAAGGTGGGACAATAATTTACACAGAAACTGCTAGGAACAAGGCCCATCTCCAAACTTTGGTAGTCTTATGCTCATAGGTTAGTTATCTCCCCACACTCACCATTGATCAAAATATCGAGGCACGATGATGTGGCATTGATGGGACCATGAGATCCATGGAACCTTGCCATACTTCAATTGGTCATAACTCAATAAAACTTAGTATTTTTTCAGACTATAATATACTGTTGGAAATGTATTTTTGAGTACCATCCAACCATGCAGTTTGTAGGGGAATTTGACTTGACTTCTATAGGAAAAGTGGCTTCAAACAACTAGCCATTGAATTATACATCCACCAACTATAATAATTCTTTTAAGGATTCTTCAATTATTTTTCTACTATGATGGTTCTCTTATAATCAACTAAACAACCAACTTGATTTTTCCCTTGACATCAATGAATGTATAATATCAATCACTAGGACCAATCATAGGTTCCAATCAATTACAACACCGTGTCCAACAATGTACAACAAGCCTCACTAGGAGGGGAGGCTCCCCTGGAAACAATAGTATGGTGGAAAGTCCCCTGACACCTCCCTTGAGGAGCTATGGCCACACACTATTAAAAAAAGATCTTTGAATCAATAAGATAATTATGTTCCACAACTAACAAGAGTTTATTGTAAGAAAATATTTCCTTGCAGTGTAATGTATTGCACCAAGATGTTTTTTGCTGCATCACACACAAAAATAATAATGGCATGAAATAAAGGAAGTAGGAAAAGGTGAATGATTTTGCATGGAATATCTTTCTAAGGATGTGACATGTTGCATCAAAAAAATAATCCATGCAACACATCATGGAAAAATAAAGATATGACATGATAAGGGGTCCTTCATAGGAAGGAGTACACATCTAATAATTTAGAGAATTTTTAGAAAAGATAAGAAGAAAAGGATAAAGTAGAAAATGAATTTGTATCACAAGGATGAGACGATGAATAACATGATGCATTGCACCAAGATAATTTTATAGTGTGAGATGTCACATAAAAGAGAATATTTTGTGGAACAACAACAAAGGAGGGAGGATTCCCTTTCTTGCATGAAAATAAAATAAAAAGATGCAATACAACACAAGGGGGAAATATTTGAGGTGCAAGAAGATTTCTCATGTAATAAGAATAAATGGGTGCGATACATTTAGTGCTTCTTAAGGCACAAAATCATTCTAGGATGGGTGACTTAGCAATAAGGCCATAATAATGCTGATGTGGACCATATAACTGGAGTGTATAGATATCAAGAGTTATAGATGATGTATCATACATGTACAGATGGTGACATGTCCTTATATGAACGATGAATGATAGAACCCATGTGGTAGGATCCTCAAGGAGTTTTAATGCTTGGGGGAAATGATGGTTTTTTGGGGTGTAGATATAAATTCATCCATTGGTCAGAGGAAGAAGCTCACACTTCAATAAGTGGAAGAAACTTATTTTGGTGAGTTCAGTAACTCACTCTTCTATAGTGGAAATAAACTCATCTCTTTGTGCTCACTATAAACTCCTTTTTAGTGCTTTCTATAAACTTGTGCATTGACATAATTTTCAAACTCATCATTGAAACTTTAGTGAAAGGAAATTGGAATTTTATTTAGAGAATCATTTCAAATAAGTTGGGAGTTCAAGTTTCAAACTTTTATAATAAGCATGGCATAGATGGATTCCTTATAGAATAGAAAGCGGCGAATAACATCTAGACATAATACTCAGATATTACCTTGGAAAAATTTAACCAAGAAAACCAACACCACATCTCTAACCCTAATTTAGTAAATTCACTATTTACAATATATTATTTGTATTGTATCATTAAGTGTTTTGAAATTCATATACATGATTTAAAAGTGGAAAAATTGGAAGAATAAACTCACATAACCATTTTTATCAGTGGGACCCAATTTGACAAATTAGGGTCTGAAACGTTCTAGGAGTAGGTTTACCCATCAAATGACATTTTTTGTGGTAAAATTTTCCACTTTAGTGTAACACCTTTTTTTCCCCTTTTATACACATAGATACCTCTCCAACAGAGCAAGAATCATCTCATTTAGAGTTTGTATGCAAAAGTTATGCCACTAAGAAGTTAACCTTTCATTTTTAACCACCATAATTTGAGAGGATGCCATGTCAGCCCACATTACTCATGGAAAATGGTTTCTCTACATTATCATGATGAATAAGACTATAGAGGATTCAATATTATAACTCTATTTACAATTTGAAGTAGCCAAACTTAAACACTAGTAGGCCAACTAGACCACTAGAAGGAAAAGGGGTTTTGTTCTTTTCAAGTGCATTTTGTTCCATAGACAAGTCGAGTAGGAAAGAGGGATAGGGAGAGAGCACATAGATAGGATTTTTGTGATATAATGGCCCACGGGCCACAAGCCTTACTTATTTTTACTTGCATCCATTTTCTATTCAGAGAAAGAGAGCATTGAGAAGCCTCGCCTTCTAGCTTGGTTTTCTATGAAAGGGTTTCCCAGGATATATCTTGTGTGAATTTTGGTTTGTGAGTTTTTATTTCATGGTTCTATAATTTTACCATAATTATAATTTTCAATCTTATGCAATAAATAGTAATTATCAAATCTAGAAATCTAAGGAGAAATAAACTCTCATAGTGTAGATTTCATATTTTCTAATATATTTTAGTAGATATATCATGATGAATTTTCTAGTGGAATACCCATGATATTTTATGAATCATATTTGTATCACATAGATGGTTTCTCTAGGTATATTATGGGGATTTTCATGGAATCCACATCGGTTAAGATGAAAGTCACAAAACCCTATTTATGGTCGACGAATCTATGAATAACCTTAACGATGCTGTAGAGGAGAGGTTTTCATGGCTGGAAGAACAAGTTGCAAATATAAATTGTTATGAGCCTCATCATGGTGGCCCTGATTCATAAGATTGGTCTATTTGGAGAAAATTGGGGTTCTAATGTAGAGGTTTGATTTGAGGGTGGATCAAAATATTGAGAAGAAACATAAAGGGAGCTGAAGAAAGAACCTGAAAAGTATCAACCCAGTTCAAGTGTTGTGAACCATTCACAACCCTTGTTCAAAATGGAAGTGAAAGTTGACATCATGATGTATCAATGTTATATTGAAACTTTGAATCTAAATCACTAGTTTCAATGATTAGAAGTTTATTTTAGTGTCCATCATAGAGAGGAAGAATAAAATATTTTGTTTGCTTGCTAAAATTAGAGGGACATGCTCTGACCTGGTGGGAAATCCACATAGATACCTTGAGGTTCAAGGGAGATCCTCTAATGACTAAGTGGGTATGTAGAGGACTAGTGGATCTAGTTGCATTACATTAGGAAGAATTAAGTGCAGAGTGTATAGGAACATGTCACAGAGTTCAAAAATATGACAATAATCCAAAAATAATGTATACACACTCCATAAGTATTTGGGGGTTATACATAACCATATGTGAAAGCAAGTGATGTTGTTAAAACCTAGATCAATTGATGAGG
>APFE030410212.1:0-36686 GCA_000404065.3 Pinus taeda | reverse complement strand
CACTTCGATATGGTCCTTACACCATTACCAAGGCTATGGGAAACAATGATTTGGATCACAACATTCCCCCATTCCTTCACTTCAATCAAGTATTGAATGGGGACCGCCCTCGACCGTACTTACCACCATTACTGGACACCTCAGAGGTTGCAGAACAACTCACGAAGGACCAAGTTCAACAGAAGTTTCCTCATCTCATGGAGGAGCTCAACGCAATGGGGACCATTGATTCCTAAGGGGGGAGTAATGATCCACTTGGATGTTGGTGGCCACCCACCTATCCCACTTGGACCCCCAAAACTATCTCTTTCAGTTTTTTAGTTTCCTTAGTTGTAGCACAATTTACTATTTTTGGCAGTTTTTCGGGTAGTGAACTTCTAGAGCCGTTTTGAGGCCCTAAACGACGTTTTTTTGGGAAAATTGGGAGCAACATGTTTCCATGGACTAATTCTTCTCATCCCAAAGTTGTAGTGCTCGGATAGATCTTTCTAACGAGGTATTGTGCGGGTCAAATGAAGATTGTATGCCAAAGTTATGACCCCATGAAGTTGATGTACCAATTTACCCAAAATGGGGCCCATAGTTTAGCGCTTCATCTCCTAGGGTTAGGTTTTTGGATGTTTATGGTTTTCCATTATTTCTCAACAATAAATAGGCCTTCAAGCCTCATTGTAAGACAGTTCAGAGGCATGTAGCCACCACATCTCTTCTCAGAGATAAGCTACCATCGCCTTAGTTGGTTTATTTCCATTTTTGTTTGTAAGCATATTTCAGGATTTTACATTAATGAAATGAAGTATTATTTCTACTGCATCTCTACATTTATGGTTATTTCGATAATTTTTTGTGTTCCTGTTTAAATTCGGTTCAACTTGCTTCTCCTTAGCCATTGAAAGTATTTCCTGAGCCTCAACTAACCTGTCATTGTCTGCTTTGCAACTTTTGATCTCTTCTCTCATTCTCTTCAATTTATCTACTATAGCAGGAGAATACGCTTCTCCTTGCTGCCTAATTGATCTGTAGGGGGAGTCATAGGAACTATAGTCTACCATTTTGTTTGTCATCTTGAATTATCTTCTTCCTGCCAGGATACCATGTCAGATAAACCAAATAGATACCAAAATAAAGTCCATACCTTAGTGATGTTCAGAGGAGGCTTATGTCATCTACAATATCAGTCCACATTAGCATGTACATGCATAATCATAAGCATATCTGTGTAATAAAATAACATCACAACAACATCATGCATGATCATATAAACTATATACCTTGATCCCATGCATGGCAACCATAACCTGGACAACATCAGACTTATCCAAAGAGAGTGAAAACATGCTTTGATACCACCCTGTTGTATCAGATATGACTGAAAGAGAGTGCTACCCACTCTAATACCTACCTATAACCGCCTCCTCCCACATTTACCCACTTTCATTGCCTTTCCGGAGGAAAAAATCAGCTAAGGGTAACTATGATATGACTCAACCTCCTTTGTGACCTTAATGAAGTGGAGTCGACAATTGAGGACCTTATTGACTTCCCTTAAGTTCAACAAGACCTACAGGAGTAACCTAACCCCTCCAGGTGTCCAACCCCTCAGAAAACTCACTTTTTCCCTGACCTTGAGCCCCAGTCGCTCCCTTGCCAAGGTCTCCATGTGAGTATGGGTTCCCAGTGGCTCCCATAGGCTTACATGAGTGCAACTCTGGCATTTTTCTGCCAGTGTTGTGCCAACGACTATGAGAATTAAGCCTACTTTCTAGGACTGGGCTAAGCCTCTGCTATAAAATCCATGAAACTTCCAGAACCCATAAAATACATGAAGATAATGCTTACAAGCCAAAACTAGTACAAGGACTTGACCTGACCATCCCCACCCGAGATTGACATTTCGTCAAACACTTGGTAGATATATAACCTACAGGCCACGAGTGCTAGTCTGAACATAAGGGACTGAAAACTTAATTGATGTTTAACAAGAAGGGTCTCTACCTTCTCACATTAGTTGTCATATAATCAATTAGGTCTTGCATTCATTATTTATTTAGTTACAAGAAAAAACATGAATAGATCCATGACTGAGAACTATCATATAACCATGCTTATAACCAACATATAAGCAAATAAATAACAATAAGGGAACAACCATTAAAGCCACATAATAACAAATACATTTCATTGCAAAAAGCAAGAGAAACTTAGCTTTTATTAAACATAATAAAATGCCGACTAAGTTCGGGACTTCCACGTTCCACTCGACCATAGATTGGTTGAGCTAAATCTCTCTTCAACCAATCACCCCCATGCCATATTCCAAGCATGATTGTAGGATCTCATGAGATAAACCAATATAAAGACAATTAAGGGAATCCAGAGGTTAAACCACGACCGCCTTATAATTTCTTCACCATCCTTGAGGAATTTTCTTGTCTCCACCCTAAGGATTTATCGTTTATCCCACCATTACCGGTCAAGGGATTCCTAGGCCTTTGGGAATTTTACTGAGAGCACCACATCCTAAATTTGAAAACCATCTGGCAATCCAAAGCTCAAATCGACAATAATCCCATCACACCATGGTTATTCATAAATGGAAAGGCTAGGCTAAAATCCATTGTCGAATCTCAACAACATCTATGCCAATGACAACAAAAGAACCATATACCAACATGCACACACCATGCATGTCAAAACAACCTAGGAAATCACACATGCAATATGTTACCTGCAAGTATTCCTGTTGGAGCTGCTTGATCCTTGCCTTCCTTTTGTTTCCTTGTCCTTCTTTGCTTTCCTTTCCTTTCCTTTCCTTGCTTGCTTACTTTCTTTCTCCTCTCTGAAGCTAATTCCAAAATTGAATTGAAAAAAAGGTACCAACTAATCCTCAAAAGTCTTTTTTATTAATGAGTCCTCTATTTTCTTCAATTTTCCAATATTTTCCTTCATTTTTTCTCCTCACATGCAACCCGTGACGTTTCACTTTCCTTTTCCATTAATTTCCATGATTTTCATTAATAAATCGCTAAAAATGCCATTTTTCCTGTTAAAGCCTTAGTTGTTGCCTTTTCCAATCTTGCTTAGCCATAAATACATCAAATAATGCCCACTAGGATATTTTTCCCAACATTCAGCTTGGGATAAGTGACCCTTTCCCTTGGTCTTTTTTAACCTTTATTAACTTTTATTATACGATATTTTAACTCGGGGCTGTTACATATCCATCCCCCTTAGGGGAATACCATCCTCATTGGTACACCACACCTAGAGCTAGTGAAACTGCTGAAGAGAAAAATAATGGTTATGGACCTTTATAACCCAACTCATTGCAGTGTTTACAATAACATCCTGCTCAAAAGAAAAACCACCATGACAACATGACAATATAAAAGCCATACCGCTTATTGGATCTTTATAACTTAGCTTATGGCGATATTAACAATAGAAAGCATTTTCCTTCACTGCAAAAGAATGAAGGATACATAGCCACCATCTAATCAACTATCTCCCATGTAGTTTCATCAGGCCCAAAGAGCTTCGAACGCACGCTAACTTGCTTGAGTGCTCTGTTCCGGAGCATGAGATGTTTCCGCTACAATATGCATTGGGGTTCTGGCCAAAATTATCCTTCTTACTCCACCTGCAATACATACCAATCAATAACATGATCAACATACTTTACATATCTTTTAGGCAAAAAAAACATGAAAAAAATCATGGACTATCACTGTCAGAGGTAGTGCAAGTATGTAGGACACTGGTCCAATCTTCTCAAGGATCTCAAAAGGAATGTAATATCATGGTGCCAACTTGGAATATGATCCAATCATCAAGGATATATTCTTGGGATTAATGCACAAATAAACATTCTTCCCAACCTGAAACTCCTTAAATGCCCTGTTTTTGTCTGCATAACTTTTCTACCTATCTTGTTCTACCTTTAGATTCTTATTTATAACCTACATTTCCTATTCCATGTCTGAAATCATGTATGGTCCATTAAGTAACCTGTTCATTGGATCAATCCAACTGATGGGAGTGTTACACCTCTGCCCAAACAATGCCTCAAACAGAGTCATCCTCAGTGACTCTTGATAATCGTTGTTGTATGCAAACTCAACCAATGGAAGTTACTCCTCCCATCTCCTCTGCTAATGCATGACATACATCCTCAACATATCCTCTAGTATCTTGTTGACCCTCTTTGTCTGTAAATATTTTTGTGGATAAGTTGTGTTGAGGGCCAAATTTGTATCCAATCCGACAAACAACTCCTTCCAAAACTTGGAAGTGAACTTGGCATCCTTGTCCGACACAATCTTTTTCAGAACACCATGCAATCTCACAATATCCCTGATGAAGGCTTGTGCTACCTTCGTGTTTCTCCCTCCCATTCACCAAACCTTGATAGCTTTGCTAGCTCTTGGGAAGGCCCATAAGGCCTAGGCTTACCAAGTATTCTTCAGGGACATTAACACCGACCTTGCCAATTCATCACAACACTACGTAAACTTGCTCAAATACTGTGAAATTGTGTCATTCTTTTGCATATTGATGCTTCAAAGTTTATCGTTGAGTCACAACTTGTTGTGTTCACTATTATTCTCGAACAATTCTGTTAGCATTTTCCATATCACAAATGAATTTTCTTTTCCATGGATATTCAAGAGAATATGATCTTGTATTCCCTCTAATATTATTCTCCTCACCTTGGCTACATATTTATTTCACTGAGCAAGGTTTTGGACATCAGATGCTTGAGATTTTGCAAAATCTATCTTGATGTATTCTAGAAATCCATTGTCATCCAATACCGCCTCCATATGATCCTTCAATGCAACAAAATTTGGGTGCCTTCAAAGGCATACTATAGCCTTAGTCCATTAAAGACCATCTTCTCGGCTCTGAACAAATCCTGCTGCACTAATCTTCAAATTCAAACCTCTCAGAAACAACTTTTTCTATAATGTGAATCCAACTCTAATACCATGTAGAAATTAGGCTGTAGATTTGCAACTTCTCACGAATTTTTAATTAAAACCACAAAACACAAACCTACTCTACTGCTATGTAAATGTTATTTCACAATTTAGAACATAAATCTCATACATGCAAGAAGAAATAACACACATGCAACAAGTATTTTTATCTAGGGAAAACATTCTACTAAAAACCCTAATGTCTGCTTCCATTAATCAAATGAATAAATATGTATTACCATTACTTCACTCAATTGAGCTCACCCTGCAAGTGCAAAACCTATCTCTTTACTCACAAAAGGCCTCTGACCTAGACTTAGTCAATTTTTTCTTCGGCTTGAGCTCCTATTTACTTGAATTGTTCCTTGAGGAATTAGTCCCTATTATTTATGAAATTCCTCTAATTGAATTGAGAAATTCCTTAGGCTGATCATATGACTACATGCAACAAATGTACGCACAAGACTAGTCTACAATTGATGTTACACTGCCTTCGAATCTCCACCTCAAATGGGTAACTCGAATTCTCTAAATTTATTAGCTATGTTTCGCTAATTGATCAATTAACTGGATGATTAATGAGTTTTACTGAATTCCTACTACACAACTTGACCCTCCACTAGTTCTTCCAACAATTGGAACTAGTTTAATTGAAAACAACCTGAGATAACTGACCTTGGTTGCTACAAAATGCAACCACACATGCAGAACTGAACTCTAACTCGTCCAACTTGAATTTACTAAGTAAACTGGGTGACACAAGTGATGTCTCACAAGTTAACATCATCCAAGTTGTTTACTGATGTCGAAATTTAGATTTTCTCAGTTTAATGAAGGAAAAATCAAATTGATAATTTCTTGCTACAATTTTCAATAGATATCAGTGGCCATCCACCTACTCTACTGACTCAAAGGAAAATTCTCTATCTTAGGAGGTTTTTTACATTTTTTTCGGTTGCTAAACTTCTAGGGCCATTTTGAGGCCCTAAATGATATTTTTTTACATGGCAATGACCCATGCTTTGTTCGTGGAAATGTGTAATTCTTGGCTAGACCTTTCAAACATGACACCTAGCCTACCAAACAATTATTGTATGCAAAATTTATGACCCTAGGAAGTTGATTTACTAACTAAACCTAATGGGGCCCATAATCCCTTTGGCTTTTCATCTCTTAGGGTTAGGTTTTTCAATATTTGGGTTTTCCTCATTGCTTGTGATGTTACAATGGTCCTTTCGACCTCATTGTAACTCACTTTGGTGAAGGCATGTAGTTGTCACATATCTACTTAGCGATAAGCTACCACCATTCAAGCTAGTTTGTTTCATTATGAATTTCTACATTTTCAACACCTTCCACTTATTAATAGAAGACAAGTTTCACTATATATTTATGCTTTGGTTATAAATTTGTATTTCATTTTGTTCCCTTCAAAAATCTAGATCATAAGTATTTGGAAATATGGATGACTTGAATCAAGTTCCAACTACTAGGGACATATCCAAATGTAAAACACTTGATGGCAATGTATCTAACATTTGGCATCTAAAGAGTTTCAACTGATATTCTCGTAAGCTTGATTCTAGATCCAGATATAATAATCACCTAACACATCATTGTTAGATTAGTTGACACATTAGCACAATTTTTTAAATAAATGTCGCATGCAGTGTGTGGGATATGACACATTATACTCCACATCAACAATAATGTGCATTGAACCTTGAAAATCCATATCAAGAAATGCCACATATCAAATGAAAAATCAATAAGTTTAAAGGAAAGAAGCTTAAATAGCCATATTTCACATCTCGATATTCAATGGGTTGAAACTAATGATATTAAGTGTTCCACATGAATCCAAATACATTATGTTTGGTTTCAATCCAACTTGATTGAACTTGTTTGAAAATAATCTATATATGGAAGTAGAACACTAACATTCGGTATTCAAATGACTCAATTAATAATATTTTCCTTTGATTTGGATTGAGATTACCCATATTCAAATATTTGGAATCTGAGACAATTAATCTAATCAATTTATGAATCACGTTATGATACTCTGTAAAATCATTTTCATAAAATTTTGACATTTTACAAATAATAATCTTTAAATCAAATTTAGGCAAATTGATATCATCAAAACAAATTATGAAAAAATTATAAAAAATGACAGATGAATCAAATTGTAAGTATGTACAAATTATTAAAATTTAAATTAAATGATCATAAATTATTAAAATTCACAAAAGAAAGAAAAGTTAGAAGGATCCCATTATTTTATGAATAATTCATATAATGATGGGAGCTTGTTGTACAAGCTACGACATATGGCCAAGGGTTATGAAAGAGAAGCCAAGGGATTGAAAATCCTATTGTAGTTGGAAATGGGCCCAAGCATGGAGGCTTGGATAGTGGAATAAAGCATTTGAATAAGTCAAAGAGTACCAAAATAACCTTTTTCAAGGAAAGAGGGATTGAAAAAAGAAGCAAATTCAATGGAAGAAAAGGAAACTAAAAATGGAATCGTAAACAAGCCATTCCAAATTGCATGTAGAATTTTAGACGAGGGAAACCAAGAGATTTTTCACCATCCAAAACTACACCAATCCTTGGGGGACCAAACAAACAAATTGGAATGCATAAGGAGAGACTAAAGAATTATGTTGAGGCATCTATAGTTTATTTCTATTTCAAGAAGATATGCCACAACTATTATGTTTGTTGGCACTTTATTCCATGTTCTTTCAACGTGAAGAATGACAATAAAACTTCTGCAAAATAACCACAATTTTAGAGGAACATTGATGATAAGAGAATGTCAAGTAGCCTTTATAGTAGCAAGAATTTTTCCTAGCACTACAAGTTCAATGGATATTGTAAAGCCAAGTGTTGGAGGTTTCATTTAGAACTTCATCTCAGGAATTACAAAACCAAAAAAACGTTTTGAGAGCAAAGTGTGAAGGGAAGGAAGAAGGAGAAACCCAAGCCCCTATAACCCTTAAAACATACTAATTTTGACCCCTAACATCTATTATCTAATATATCTTCTAACTATGAGAACTATATCCCAAAAAGCATAATGCTATCATCCTTAACACTTGAAATGTAATCATTATCACTAAGAAACTCTCAACCATAGCAAATATACTTGTTAACTAGTAACATTTATGATCCATAACCTAAACCCATATACAAACATATTCTCTAACTCCTATATTCCCTAACCCATAACCTTTAGGACATGCCCAAAGCCTTTTCATTTTTAAACCTTAAACCAAATAACCCCTATCCCTAAATGCATATATCCTTTGGACTTAGCATTAATAACAAAAATTCCTAAATTAATATATCCACTATAGCTGATAACTACTATATTAACTTATAATCCTTAACACTCTGAAAACTCCCGATCCTTATAAATCCTCACCTTATAAACCCTTAAAAAAAAACCCCAACCCTTAATAACTATCCCTAATAAATGCTAACACATAATTCAAAACCCTAGTTTCTAACCCAAATAATCCTTAATTTCTCTATCCCATAGCCCCAAACATATATAAATCCTAATAAACTCCATTGTATGACCTTATGAACCTTAATAACTAACCCACAATCCTTAATCCCCATACTCACTAAGTTTGAACGTTGGCCACATTTAATGCTCACCGTGCGATGTCAGTGGATGACATTGGTGATGGACGTGTTGGAAGATGTTCCATGACATTTCAAAAGATTTTCGACAAATATTCCATAGATGGGAATGAGGAATTATGACAATGAGACTGCATGATGAGTGTTGATGTAAACATTGACCATCTCAAGGATTATGCAGGGATGTCACACATCCTTGAATCGTAAAACCCTCACATACCATCAAGGCATGTGCCTAGCCCAACCATGTTAAATTTCAATGCATACAAGAATAGTTTGAATAAATTTCAACATTGGCCCCATTCACTGCTGACCGTGTGACTTTGGTAGATGACATTGGTTATGGGCGTGTTGGAAGATTTTCCATATTGAAATTTCAAGATAGTTTCGAAAATATTCCATAAATGGGAATGAAGAATGATGAAAATGAGATTGCATGATGAATGTTGATGCAAACGTGGACAATCTCAAATATTATGCAAGGACATTACACATCCTTGAGTCTTGAAGCCCTCACCTACTATCAAGGCATGTTTCTACTCTAACCGTCAAATTTTGATGCATACAGGAATAGTTTGAAGAAAGTTCAATGTTGGTCCCATTCATTGCTCACTATGTGGCATCAATGGATGACATTGGTGATGGGCGTGTTGGAAGATGTTCCTTGACATTTTAAGAGATTTTTGATAAACATTCCATCTATGGGAATGATGAATGATGAAAATGCGACTACATGATGAACACTAATGAAAACATGGACAATCTCAAAGATTATGTCAGGACATCAAGCACACTTGAGTCTTCAAACCATTGCATAATGTCAAGGCATGTGTATAGTTTACCAATGTCAAATATCTACGCATACAAGACATTTCTACGCATTCACTGCTCATCCTGCGACATCGTTGGATGACATTGGTAATGGGCATGGTGGAAGCAATTCCATTAAATTTCAAGAGTTTCGATAAAGGCCTAAATCCCCTAACCCCTATTCCTGCATTGACCTTTAAATCAGTAAGCCCTAATTCCTAAAGTACCCTTAATCCCTAAACCCTACTTAATCACTAATCTCTTAACGCAAAATCCCTAAAACCCATAACCCCTAAGGCATCAACCCTTAAACACTTAATCCCTAATCCCTTAATCCATAAAACCTTATGCCCTAGGCATGACTTAAACATTAATCCCTTAACCAATCATCCCAAAGCCAATAAGCTACCTAACCTGTAAGCATCAAATCTCTTAGCTCTTGACCCTTAATCCATTAAACCCTAACCCCTAATCCCTTAACCCTTAATCCCTCAAGCCCAAATCCATAAATCCAATAATCCTTAAATCCCCTATCCACTTAAACCCCAAAACCTTAATTATTTAACTATTTAGGCACATCTGACGCTAAAAAGGGAGCTAACCAAGGCAATAATATAGGTCTCAAAAAAGGAGCTAAAGCTTGCGCTATTTCAGGGGAAATTTATGGCACTATTATGGCCTAAATGTTTTGGTCAGCACAAACAACACTAAAAATAGTGCCATCCCGATAAATAGTGCCGATGTTTTTAAAAATTTGGAGAAAAATACACTATAACAATCCATGGAAGCAAAAAAGGGAGCTAATCACAAGGATTTTTTGTAGTTTAAAAAGATATGAATCTTGAAAAATAAAGAAACATAAGAGGGATTATGCCATTCATGAGTTATAACTTGCAACTATAATTCATGTTCTTCAGATATGGAGGCATTACCTGATGGGGAGTGGATTTATATTAATGACTAATCATAATGGGCTGAGATATTTGGTTTATTAGCCTCATTTGAATTTTTGATGAGAAATATGGATATCTTTCTTAACGGGCATGACTTTGAGATAAAGCACTTAAGGGCAAAGAGAATAATGTAGCTTAGTAGGAGGATGCAAATGATTCACTTAGCAAAAAATGGAAGATATGAATTTGATTTGAAATCTAGGGTAAATGAAGCCTTGAGCACTAATGAACAATTTGTGCATATTAAAGAATTTTTGCAGCTGTAACCTATGAAATGTGAAAAACATCAAATAACAAATGATGGGATGTTTATTTATAATAATTAGCTATACATACCCAACTATATAAATTTAAAGAGACTTCTCTTTGATGATTTACAAAAGAAGCCTTATTTGAGACATTAAAATATTAAAAGATGATCATGGCAATAAGGAAGTAGTATCGTTGGTCGAGGATGAAAAAGGAAATTGTGGAATATACTACTAGATACATAGAGTGTTAACAGGTCAAGGGGGAAGACTAATGCCCTACGAGATTTTTATAGCCCTTACCAATCTTAGAGTGGAAATGGGAGACCGTAGCACTAGATTTAATCATTGGGTTGCCAAAGACAAAGAAGAAACATGATGCAATTATGGTAGTGGTTAGTAATCTAAGCAAGGTTTTTAGTTTCATTTCGTTAAATTCAACCCATAAGGCAATTGACATTGTGGATAATTTTGTGAAGGTAATTTTCAACTAGATGGTATGCCAAAGGCAATCATCTCTATAAGGATATGAAATTTATGTCAAGTTTTTGGAACGCATTATTTTAAAGGTTTGGAACTTGGCCAAATTTTACAAAGTTATGTTTAGAAAAAAAGAATGAATCAAATATTAGAAGACATGCTTTGTAGGTACATGATAGGAAAACTAGTGAAATGGGAATACCAACGAAATTTGTTAGAGGTTTCCTACAACAATGGCTACCAAGAATCACCAAAGATGAGCCCGTTATATTCACTTTACAAAAAAACATGTAACACCTAGGTGAAATAGATTAATCTAGAAAAAAGGGTTGTGATTGGATAAAAAAGGCTAAAGCTAATGGAACAACAGGTCTTAAGAATCAAGTAAAATTTGAAATCATCTCAATATATAGATACAAGAGTTATGTTGACCTAAACGAAAAAAATAGAGAATTTAAAGTGTGGGACCACTGTATCTCAAGGAAAAGCTACATAAAAGTTCCATAATGTTGGTAACTTGTGCCAAGCTTGAACCCATATACCACAAGCCTTTTAAAATCCTTGAATGGATGGAACTTATAACATAAAGGCTTGCTTTACCACTAAATGTTAAAACACATGATGTTTTACATATTTCATTTCTTGAAAAGCACGTGCGTGATCCTAGCCACATAATTGATTTGGTTGTGATTCATGGGGAACTAGGGGGAGAGTTCTAGCTAGAGCCCCTATGTATACTTGATAGGAAGGAAATATTTCTTCATAACTAAGCCTTCGACAGTTAAAGGTGTAATGGGAGTACTTTTGTTCAAATGAAGAAACATGGGAATCAAAGGATACCATGAAAGAGGCATACCCATTTTTTTCACTTCTTAAGACTACTTAACACCGAGGATATTGTTATTTGGAGGGTGAGGGGGTGTTATATCCTAATTTTGATGCCCTAACAATTGTTGATTTTCTTAGTGCAATTAGGGTTAGCATAATATTTCTGAAATGGTGATAATTACCTTTGATTTAGATCTTATTTAACTTTTATTCCAATATATCATTTAGTAATTATGCTCCATAACTTCAACCACAAATAAAAATAGAACAGTAGAGACCACAATGCATAAGAGAAGATAAGATTTACCTTGGGAAAACCCACCAAGGGGAAAAACCCAACAACTGTTTCAATAAAGAAATTCATTTGTTCAAGAAGAGACACACCTAGACCTATGTGAAAACCTTGTCTTCCCCTCCAAGTCAGGCCTCCCAATTTGATCCAACAATTTTCTTTACTGATATGTCAAAAAATTTGGCCTTCTGCATCAACTTCAGAAACTCATCTTTCTGTGGCTTCTTCAAAAACTTGAATTTCTGTTGCTTCTGTGGCTTCTTTAGAAACTTTGTTTTCTGCATCTTTTGTGGCTTCTTCAGAAACTCGACTTTTTGCGATTTCCGCGACTTTTTCAAGATCTTGACTTTTTGCGACATAAACTGCCTAGAAAAATTGTGAATAAGAAATATAGAGAAACTATCCACATGTGCAAGCGCACGAGAGAGAGAGAGAGAGAGAGAGAGAGAGAGAGAGAGAGAGAGAGAGAGAGAGAGAGATTAATTTCATCCTTCTTTTCATCCTCCTTGTCCTTCACTTGCATGCTCAACATCTATCTTGTGTGAGAGAATACGAATGCCCAAGTGGAGGAGGTAAAATAACCTTTATATAGTGATATTACTATGCCAAATTGGTGTCTCTTGTCTAGGGCCGACTTGAATTGGAGGGAAGTTTACTTGTCACTTTTGGAGCCAAAATTTACATTTCAAAAATTCAAATTTTCATCTTTAAAAAGTCACAAGGGGACTTTGAGTCAAAACAAATAAGTTCCTTTGACTGAAGAATTTATAAATATGCTTTACAGTGATAACTATAATTACAAGAAGTGACCAAATACAAGTGACTAAATGTACATTATGAACATTGACCATAGTTACAAATTCAACAATAATTTCTAAGAAAATTATTCTGAGTGTTGTTTTATTTTGATATGAACATTTTATTAAAATGTTAAGTTGAAATGGATAAATCAGAAACATTGTAAATGAAATATATTTTACTTTGATTGATGAAAGATTGCAAATAACTCACTGAGGCTTGAGCACATACATGAACCATCATACCGCAATTGGGGAATAATAAGGGGGATATGGGATTTGACCTTGTAAATAATCCTAATCTACCCTTGTAAATACCTTTGTTGCTAATTTTTTTAATTTGAAATGTTTTCCCTCTTTCTAATATCCTTAATTTTGAATTTTAATTGGTGGAAATATCTCTTCCCAAAAACTATTGAGCCTTGGGTGGTAGCTAAGGAAGTCCTTTCAGTAATAAATGAGAGTTATGGGCTCAATACAATAGCTTGGAAAATCATGATTGATTGTGGGTTGTATTGGAAAATGAAATTTATGATTTTGTTTGTGCACATAAATGGGTAAGGGAGTTTGTTCATTCATGCAAGTGGAGGATGATAGCATAAGAGTGCATGTGATCTAAGTTATTGGTGGAGGTACACAGATGCGGGTGTCAACAACACCATTTAATTGACAAGACGAATCGTCGGCGGGTTGGGAAGTCATCTAGCTTTGCGCTTCGTCATGAGAGCCCACAGGAGCTGGAATAAAAACACCTTGCAGGTGACATTTATTGTCTCCGAAAGATGTGAAGAGATCATCTCCTTCATCACCATGTCCCTTGCAAACCGATTTGTTTCTCGTCCACTTCTCCATAGTGTTTGTTCTCCGCATGTGGCCGAACTGTGTTTCAGAACTGCTACGGGCAGTCACTGCCTGATACTCCCTTGTCAGGATTTTGGTAATGGTTTTCATTTTTTGCATTCCTGTGATTGTCTTCTTCCTTGCGGTTTACCCTCCCCTGCTCTTGTTCAACGTCGCCTTCCTTCCAATTCTTCCATTGTCAATTTAGCCATGGCTCGCCTCAGGCACCGCATGCGTAGTAGACGTGGAGGTTCACGTGGTGGTTTTAGCCACTCGCGAGATTCTACCAGTTCCATCTCTGACTCCCTAGACTCAACTACTGAATTTCCCAACTCGTTCACTAATCCCACTCATAGCTACCCGAATAACAGAAGTGGAAGAGGCTGGAGGAACAATGTTATCCACACTGTGGATCTCCCACTCCCTCCTCTGTCTGACCCTCACAACACTCAATTTAGCTTCTGCAGTTCCCTATACAGGCCTATAATCACTGCTACCATCACAATTTCTTTCAAGGAAGAGTTTGGGATGCAAGATACTATGTCCAGTCGTGGAAACAAGCAGAATAATGCAGAGTCAGGTAGTCAGGGGATCAGCATCAAGCAGCAAGGAGGAAGCAATAAGGCTCTGCATGGAAAAGACAAAGCTGAAGACACTGGTAAGTGATAGATGGATGCTACAAGCATGGTGGATGCTCCAACTATTCAAGGTCGAGGCGCGTCTGAAGAGGAGGACGATTGGTATCAGTTTTCCTATCGGATTGAGGAAGAGCCAGCTCCGGAGGAACCACCAGCCTAACACGTGGCAACATGCAAAAGTTCCCGGCTCCCAGGTGAATTCGTCTCACTGTTTTGTGGTTTCTTGGTCACGCGCAAAGGTACCGGATTCCAGGTGATTTTTTTTCTATGATTCGTGGTTTTGTGGTTTGGAAGTGTTCTGTCTCCACGCCAAATGTCTTGAATTCTCTAGTTAACTCTCAGCTAGATGGAAATCTCATTCTGTTACTTGATTATGTCCCTGTCTTTTTGGTTCAGGAATGTGTTCCTCTTTTTGGTTCTTTTTGGAAAACCAAGGTCTAGTTGTTCAATGGATGGTTTCCCCCATAACAGGGGTAGTGTTTAATGTTTCTTGGATTGGTTTCCCCTCTGTTGGGGCAATCCATTACCAACAGTTGCATTTTGTGATGATGGCGAATGCTTAACCTCTCTGAGATTAGGTTTCTCTGTAACTTTAACCTTAGGACTGATGACAATATCGATGAGTAAAGCAAAACATTTATCACTATGGAGTGGATGAAAAGATAGATCCATGTAAACAATTTGAATCAAGGTGTAGTGACAATTCTTTGAAGAGAGACCAACCCATATTGAAAAATGTTAGTTGGGATTTGTACCAAGGTGGGTGGCTTTATCACCATGAGCCTAACCACTTGGGCTACGCCTAACAAGCATAAAGTATTTATGTTGTACTTAAATAAGTTTTGTATAAATTTACTACACAAAGTAAATCTAACAAATTTTAGTCTCTCCCTATTAATGGCTTAATGGATCTATAAGACAAATGAGAGGATATATTTTATACTTTGTAATAGTTTTAACAATTGTGGAACCATCAATATCAATATGCAATCTTTATCGAGGGTTGATGTGTAGCAATATGTAGAAATGTTCTCTCTCTTTTCATTACAATGATATATTTATATTCTAACTGTCCATTTAACACTAATTTAAATCATCCCTATCTTATTTTAGAGGATTTTAGTCCAAAGTCACTGCCAAGTTGACATTGAAATAGTCTAAAATCAAAACATTTAATATTTTAACCATTTTAAGCAATTTTAAGAGGGAAATCTTTGATGTGACTAGGGGTTTAACCCTAATTGTTATCTACCACCAATGGCTTTCGCAAATTTCATCCTAAAAAACCATCTCTCCCTAGCAAGGAAGAATTACTTCTCATTGGGACCTTGTGTGCCTTCCTTAGCTATAAGTGTCACATCCTTCAAGGATGTACTGTTGTGAGGGAACCTTGGAGGGCCCTTACCTCAATACCCTCAAATCATAATTGTAAATTAAACTCATAGATAAAGACACAATAAAACAATTTGCATTCTATAAGGGAAATGGGTTAATATTGGGTCCAATTGCCTTTAACCAAAGCTAGCAGATGTTACTCAATGGATTGCATCCCCTAAGAAACTAAATTGAAAGAAAGAAGCTTATATTTATCCTTGTTCCAAGGCTTTGTTAAAAGTGGAATTTGACCTAACAAAGGATAGATAATAGATTATTAACTTAGGGTTGTTTTTTTAGGGTAAATTTTGATTTTGCATGAACAATGAGTCTCCAACATTTGAACTAGGGTTGAAGTCTCTCTCCACTGCTTCATTCTGGGTGTAAATTTCATACGCTTTTAGGGATTTTGAAGATGCATTGAGTGAGTTTCACTTTAGGGGAAAATAAATAAAGCACATGTGCATTAAAAATTTACAATTGAATCTATTTTGATATGAATTTCAATGAAGGATGCATGAAAAAAATAAATTTGGTAGCAAAAGAATACACTTGGACTCAAATGATAGATTATGAGTAGGTAGGCTTAAGATGTTGGGCATGCTTCTGAATGAGGCACATAGAAGTGCATTGCATGAAGACCCCCAAGATGTTAAATAAATAAAATGCATCACAATGAGACACAAGAAGTGGCAGAAAAGGCCTCAATCCATATGGTTGACATTATATTCATTCAATCATGCAAATATATATTACATGATTGAAACCACCTCTTTTCTCTCACCTCAATACCTCATCAAGAAATAAAGTAGGAGGAGGAAAAATAGGAATCTAGCAACACACTTAGGATAACAACTATATCCTAGAATGTGACATACAAAGGTGGTACACTAGGACTTCATGATTGTATATGAGTAATAGGCTAACATTCCCCGTCTTAATTGTAAGTCCAAACAATAATGCCAGCAAAGAAGTATTTCAAGAAGAAGAGGTAAGAGAGGGAGGGAGGGAAGAAGAAATACATTCAAGTAGTCTCTCCTTTGAACACTAGGCCGAGAAAACAAAAGAGCATGTGAGAGACTTTTCAATCTATAAAAAAAGATTATTTTTTCTTTAGAAGAATTATATATACTAGGATAGTTATAAATTAAATGGTTTGTGAATTTTATAGGCATCAATTCACAATAAACATCAAAACACTTTCTCTATAATATATATCATTATTCCAAAATTTAAAAAATCATAAAAATTAACTAAATTATAACTTTATTTTAAATTATTATTATTATTTGTTATATAAAGAATTAATGTATGGGTTAAATATATATACATTTGAGAAAACATGTAAAAAAAATTACTTCCACTTTATCATAGAGATTCTTAATGTGTAAATAAAGTGTGTTATAATACC
Source organism: Pinus taeda (assembly GCA_000404065.3). NCBI lineage: Eukaryota > Viridiplantae > Streptophyta > Pinopsida > Pinales > Pinaceae > Pinus > Pinus taeda. The sequence goes on along the minus strand of APFE030410212.1, from coordinate 19,379 downwards.
ATGAACCAATACCCAAACTTATTAATATCATATACTAAAAAACCATAACTTATTTTATAGTCAAATATTTTATATATATTTAAATTTAATTAAATTCTATAATATTTTTTAATTAAATTAAAATACAAAAATACATAACAGTTACTTTTAAAATATATATTTACTAGTCACCTGTTAATTATCAATAATCAAATTAAACTTCTGAAATCTTATTCCAAAACATATTTTTATTAATAACTAAATAAAAATTCTAAAAATTTTATTCCCAAATACACTCCTATCAATATAATTAGAATATTGAAGACACATTATTAATCATAAATTTTTATCATGTGAATGTGTTTCTCACTCTTTCATCTGTTTTTCATCATGATAGCTCACTCATGCACATATTATTAATATTTTTATCAACTCTTGAGCTGGCAACTTCCCACCTTGATCATCCTTCAAGTAGTGCATTCATGCAATTCATGCATTCAAGTGAAGACATATCAGAAAGATAAAACTTAGCCTAAAGGAATAATACCCAATTCCTTTACCTTTGGCTTTAACTTAGTTGATTTCTATACTTATATGTTGTCATCACTATGATAATTTAGTTGATGATTTTTTTCCCAAGAAATTTGTCTCACTCCTTTTTAGCTTCTTGACAAGCTTCTCCTTTTCATTTTCCTTAAGACTCTTTTCAATGGTTGAAGGCACTTCTGTTGCCTCAAATCCTATTTCCAGAAAAGGATCTTTTAGTATAAAATTCCTAAGAATAGTCTACATATTTTCCTAATTCACAATTTCATGCACACATCATTTGTTAGTCAAATCAATTAAAACATGTGCCTCAACACTTCTAAATCAACGACCAATTTTAATTTATTTACAAGCACTCATTTTCATTTGTTTTTGACATTTCGTTTGTGCATTCATGTCTCAAAAATCAATCAAGCATTCTTAAACTCAAACTATTACACATTTTAACCTTTTTCATTTTAAAGAGAAGGCATAATAGCCAATTACACAAAATAATTTCAAGGGGAACACCCATTTCTCAAATTTTTACGCAGCTTGGGGACTCCACAATCCAATTGTTCATATCAATTTAAGCCTTCCGTAGATGATTAGTAATTATTCAAATATGTCAACTTGAGGCAAATATGCATTCAACTCAACAAGGGAAAATTTCCATGTACGTCTATAACTCTAGCTTATTAAACATATGCAACACATTTTATTAAAATTTTCTCGTAATTTTCAACAGATTCAACATCCTAAATTATTTCTTGTAATAGCCCAGGGGTCCCTCCCCCTTGCACTCTTATGCATACAAGTGTCTCAATCATAGGCTATATCAATACCATTATCTTTTTATTTTGATAACCATTTAAGGAACAATTGCCTTCATTCAAGCATTCATTGCTTTCATCATTACACGATTACATCCATCTTGACAAAGTATTTCCATAGTCCACCCAAGCGACCATCATTCCATACAGCCTTTCATGTTGTATTTAGCCTAACTCTATCACGATCAAACCACTAAATCTTCTTTCATTTGACTAACACTTTCCTAACTATCCTTCACATCATCTCTATGCAAAACTTGCACTTCATAAGATATTTGTTCAACTTTATATATCAAGCCATATTTTTTCCTTAAGTATAACTACAACATGTCCATTTTATTATTTTTAATGATTGGAAATCACACATTACAACCTCATGAAAATTTTATAAAATTGTAATTCAACTTTGAGAGCCTTACCCTTACTCTCAACAATATTAGGACATTCATCACTCTAATGACTAACATTCTCTTGGTTTCTTTACATCATCTACATGAAATTATTGCACTTATGAGAGAACCCATTCATAGTAATACCTTAGGTTCTCATTCACATATCAAGGACAAAACCAACTTGACCTTAATATCCTTCCATTATCTTTTGGATAGTAAGTCTCATAGCCCTCTCACGGGCTTTCTCCTTTTGAAAATCAAAGCATATTCAAAAGATTTTCCATTGCTCTAATTGACAACCACATACCCAAACTTACCAATACCCTTTCCTCTTTTGTGAAGAAATGTGGTACACACATCAACCTCTCTCAATTTCCAAGTTAGCACTTATACCATCTTTATTTAAGGAAATTATCATCTATATTAGGCATACATCTTCATATATGGTCAACATACCACAACTTGACCTTGCTGGAAATAGGCTTACCTACTACTCCATATTGACATCAACATTAAAGCCATTTATATGCATTTTACAAGGTACTCAAAGGTACTTTCAAGTATTCTCTACACACCTTCATATGCTCATACACAAACATACTCATGTGTATTACCTCACACATGATTCCTTCAATCATATTTAAAACAAATCAGAATTGTAGGGTCTACTTTTCCGCGTACACATTCCATAAACAATATAATCCTTGCCAAGATAGTCCTTCTCTTGCACACTTGCATCCATAGCCACCATGTGCCACACATCCTCTCACTCAGGAAACCCAACAAATGTCAAATCTGCCCAAAACATATCATGTAGATATTTGCTTGCTTAACAGCTTAATTGATCCATGCATTTTCCCCATGCATTTTAGCTAATATAATCATGAACATTATTTTCCTAGGAATTAATTAACCACATCCATATTCCATGCTCTATAAAATTCTTATTCCTTTTGCTCAAGGCATCATACCTTGACCATCTAGGACACTTATCCTGGAACCATAACCAAGGCATTTTAACTTAGGTATGTCCATTTGTACACAAGGTGCAGGGACTTCTCTCATCCCCGACATAATCAACTTTAGCCACATCATCCCTCCAAAAATGAAATCCTTTCAGGAATATATAAGTATCTCCACTTCCATAACATCCATTCTATCAATGCATTCCAACATTGCTTTAAACAAGGGCATCCAAAACTACCCACATACACGTATCCATATGCATGCAAGTGCACCCACTACACTTTCAATATTTAATTATACCTTGTTGATACCTAAATAAACATCATTCAAAGGATTCCATACTCCCTTAAACAACTTGCTTCAAGGTACCTTTTCTAGAGTAGGACTCTCTTTCTCATAGAGCAATATTTCCACATAATTGCTCCACTTCAAGACACAAGAGATTCTATCCAAGGTCAAGTCTAAGAAATACTATTGTTGCCAAAACATAATAGCGAGTTCTATATCTTGCTCCAAATTTATCTTTGCGGTATATTTCTAGCTCTCTAGGAATAGTGTTTGAACCATAGCTTAGATACCACTCTATAGCACACCCAACCTTATAAGTCACTTTAAGGAGGCAGAGGTTATAATTCATTTTCTTTTAATCATTTCAAACCCAACTTCTAAGGTGTCCATCATCTTCTACTCGCTAAGAGATTTCTAACGATACAAAATTTGTCTCATTCTAGATCTAGGACACCAAGATATGACCCTTGGAAGCTTTTTATACAAGTGCCATGTCAATATATATGTATATTTAATAGATGGCAGATGATGTCGCAACTAGTGCCATGTGTCACCTCAAGGGTGTTGCCTTGCCAACATCCATTACCACCTGGCCCTACTAATTCATCCCTTACCTTCCTTGTGAATTATTTTCTTTTATATACTTACTTGGAAGACTTTTACTTTTATTGGAACCTTTATTCTCTTATTCTTGTGCTGAGAGCTCTCCAACCCAATATGGTAGAGATGTTGTAATGTAATGTTTATCATTTTCACTAAGTTAAATTACAAAATAACATAAATAAATTTGTAAAAATTAAATTAAATAAAAATATTAATGTAATGTAAAGGAATTGTCTATATGTGAGACTCTTTGGAGTTTTTGACAGATTTCTGGATGAAATTTGACGAAATTTTTTGTGGTGAATCTTGATTTGGGTTGTTTAAAATGTGTTTTTGACTGCATATATGGATTCAACACCCTCAAAAATCCCTGGGGCACTTTGATTGTGAAAGTTCACCTGTCAAACTTGTGATTTCAATGAATCCTTGTCGGATTCTAGACACTTAGATCAGAAAACAATTTGGAAAACTTTTCAAAAAGTCTCACTTATAGACAACAGTCAACTAAAATAAAATAAATAAAAATAAAAACAACGAAATAAAAATAGCCATATAAAAATAAATAATAATAAAATTAAATGGTCCATTATATTGCCCCATGGTATTCATGTAGAATGTAGCATATTTAAAGGGGGGAATTAAACTAGATTAGATCCATCTCAACTCCTAATCTACCAAGCATTGAGATGGATCAAATTTCTTGATATGCAAACCTCTTTTAGAGTGAAAAGAGATTTGATCCCTCTTGGCGCTTGGTAGATCTGGAGTTAAGATGGATCGGTTGGTTACCTCATGTCCACTTTAAATAATAGGACCAAATTCCAAACAAGATAATAATAATTTATTACCCACTTCTTGGCTTCATTCACTATAAATTTTATAATTCATTATTTATGTCCAGCTTAGAATACTGGGACCAGTTTTCCATTTATTTTAATACTTCTTTTTCACCCCGCTTCCAAATTATATAATATTTTAATATCCACTTGTTGGGGGTGGGGAGAGCTCTTTGGCAATACTTTTCAACTTCATTACTTACCGCACATTTATTCATACTTAACCAATTTTCCTTTTTGGGTCATGCAAATTACACCACCTATACATAGTTTTCTAACTATCCTATATTTGAGGGCGTTGAAAAAATCTAGTGTGAAGACTTACCCCGACATGGGTTATCCTGCCTTAGTATAATTTTCACTAAGACTTTCCATATATTCTTATTTTTTATTAACGAAGTAGGTCATTATTTCACAGGGAAAGGAGAAAACAAAACCTTACCTCACAAGCATAAATTTCACATAAATTATTATCTAGTAAAAATATGAAAATTTGGACACCAAAAAAATAGAGGGGAAAAGAACAAAATTTCCACTAAATGAGGGAGAAGGTTAACATATCTTTCCACTTAAATTGGTATAATGACCACTTCAAATATGTGAATTAAATGAGGGAGAATGTCTTAACATAGCTTTCCACTTAATTTGGCATAATGACCACATCAAATATTTTCATGTGAAATACATCATATTTGATAAACTCTTTACATAACAATTGGTTTGAATTTAAGCCTAATTATCTACTTTAGACCTTAGATTTGTCTTGATTATTTCTCCCCCACATATCCCATAAAGGAATTGAAGCCAAATAAATCATACAACCATGATAAGTATTAATTCATTAACAAAGGACATATTGTGCCTTAACTTCTTCTGATATCTCTTACAGGACCCGAGACATTTCACCCAACACTAATTAGGATTTTATCATAGTGAAAGAGAATATAAACTAAACCTTCTAAATTGTCTAAATACATTTAGAGATCATATTACACATGTTTGCATGCATGAAAGTAACTATCACTAGGTACAATAAAATAAAGGTGCAGTGGTCTTTCTCATTGGTGATACAATTTCAACCTAGATAGTAATTTTTTGTTGTTTAAAATACATTTTTGAATGCATACTTCACCCAACATTAATTAGGATTTTATCATAGTGAAAGAGAATATAAAATAAACCTTCTAAAATGTCTAAATACATTTAGATATCATATTACACATGTTTGCATGCATGAAAGTAGCTATCACTAGGTACAATAAAACAAAGGTGCAATGGTCTTTCTCATTGGCGATACAATTTCAACCAAGATAGTAATCTTTTGTTGTTTAAAATACACTTTTGAATGCATAAATTTATTCAACTCCCTAAAAAAATCTTAGGGCACTTGAATTTTATAAAGTAAACAAATTAAACTCAAAATTTTAAAATTCTCTTAATTTTGGTTAAAATTAACAAGAAAAAAGGCCCTGAAAAGGGTCATTCGTCTAATAGTCATACTACATGTAAAATAAATACAAATGGCAATTATGAGATTCGTCCAAATGGCTCTTAAACTTTATGACGACTCAAAATCTCTTTAATCTTTATGACAGCTCAAAGGTTCTTTAAGCTTCCCAATTTGAACATGGGATATGTTTCATGGTGGTAAATACAAATGGCAATTTTGAGATTCTTCCAAATGGCTCTTAAACTTTATGACAACTCAAAATCTCTTTAATCTTTATGACAACTCAAAGGCTCTTTAAGCTTCCCAATTCTAACATGGTATATGTTTCGTGGTGATGCCAATAAATACTCACTATACATTGATTTAAAATCTCTAAAGGGCCAAATTTAATTTTGCAGCAAATTTACACGCTTCGTGAATTTATCAGTGATTTCTTTAATTTCTTAATTCAAATGTTATATGAAGACCTTTCCAACTAAGTTTTCTCTCTAAAGCATTGATAATCCAAGCATTACTCATGTTAAAGAACAAATTGCATTTAGAAATTCATAATCAATCCCCTTTTAGAGGGAACATTCAATGTTCACTCTTTGAAGAGAAGGCCCCATCCCTCTCACATGTGCTCTCTAAAGCATAAACATCATTTCATCCTTCCTCCAACTCACAAAAAAATCCTAGTCAATCAGGTCACATGTAGATTTAATCAAAAGAGACACGGCGTGGGCTTTTAGCATGGGCTTTCTTTGATGGAGCTTCTCAAGGAGCTCTCAAGTGATCACTCTATCTCTTTTTCCAACTAACATTGTGAATGAGACTAGAAATTTTTGTGAGCTCATGGCCCTAAAACTCACTCTACATCTAGCTCATGAAAAGGGCATCTCTCATTTATACATCTATGGTAATTCCCTATTAGTGATTCAATGGATGAATATGGGCTTCAACATTAGAATTTCTCCTTTTCCTTCTTTTTCAAGGTATTTAAAATGGTTTTAAAGATTTCTCCTATATATTTCTCGACCATATCTTCTTCTTCTTATTTCCATGTAACAAAGCACCCCACCCTTCACCTTTAAGCAAGGGTAGGATATTCTGTATGGTTTAAGGTCATCCCTCATTTACACTTAAAGTCATACTAGACAACAATCAGATTTCTCCCCTGGATTTGAACCCATGATCTCATACGAGTAAGCACATGTTTTTAACCATTAAGCGCACTCACATTATAAATTTTTTAATTAAAAAATCACTACTTAACTTTCAATTAACTTTAATTACTCTCAATTAACTATAATGAGCGTCATTTAATGATTTTTATTTTTATTTTTTTTGTTGATAAAAGAATTCCATTATATTAACATGAATATACTAGGTATATATTGGTTTTCAATGGCTCTTCCCCTCATTCCAACTAGATTTGTTGGCAAAGAGAGTCGGAATTAGTGCATAAGATTTTGCAATTGGCCCTTTATTCCCGGTGGGCTTAGAAGCCATACATACCAAAAAACGAGAAAAATTAGCAAACAATCAACCGACTGTATGTCAAGGTGGCGGATGGGGAGGCTGCATAGGCTGAACTAGTTATAGAGGCCCATGTCGTTCATGCATATGAAAGTTGATGTTCTCCATACATGCCTCTACTTCTTGCAGGTGGTCATCATTATGCCTTTGGCTTCTGCGTACATTGTCGAATTGCTCTAGAATATCTGACTCACTATATTGAATGACGTTCATGTAGGCCACAAGCTCATTTCTGTCTTCATATCTATGTGCACGAAGGATATCCAGGTTGGCCTGGATTCCCCGCAATTGATATGCAATCGAGTCCAGGGATGGAGGTTGGACAACATGTCTAGGTGAGTGAGTCAGATCTTGAGAAAGCTCACCCACTCTAACCATGTTATTTGAGTCTTCCTCGCTGGAGGAGGTATCCCTGCCCGCACGTGCCTCTGGTCTTCCTTGTTGTCTACCCCCTCTGTTGGGTCGTCATCATTGTTGAGGAAACCCTATATATAATAAAATACCCCAAACCCCAATAAAGACACTATCAACTGTGCCCTTAAACTTTTCAACTAGACTCCTACTCCACATGACCCCTGACAACTAGGCTAGATAGCGAGGAGCCAATTGGGCTAAGGAAGAGGAAGCTCGTTGAACTCACAGAGACCGAACATTATAGGGGGTGACAAAATCTTCTTCCTGACTCAAACCTAAATGGCTAGGGTTTTGAAGACCCCAAAAACTTTCACCGAGTTCTCGTTTTGGACAATTCCACCACCCAAATTCTTCGCCAACGTAGACTTGACTCACAGTAAAATGTCGAAACCCAGACTAACTGGAGACACAATGGGTCAACTCGGGAGACAGACTATGAGTTTTATTCCACACTAGAACATAAATAAAAGCAATTACAGACCTCGGGGGACCAATACCTTATTTAGACCATGACATCAACTTAATGATTGGATAGAGGGATAGGGAAGGGTTAGTGAGGAACTCATTCTCACAGAAGATGCCTAATTCAAAACTTGACAGGGGAGACTTGACTGTAGCCAATGAGAGACACCAAGAAGGATACCAGGTCTCCCTACCCTCCCTTGCCCAAATCCTTTGCCAAATACACTAGCAGGGGAAGCAGAATACCTGATATTTGAAGCTCGCTACATTGGACGGAAGACAACAACGATGTGAGACAATGTTCATACCCATAGCTAACGCCAAGCCTAGAAGAAAAAACCCAGGGTGACGAAGTTAAGTGCCAGGGTCCCAGATAAATGCCCGGGAACAACACGGGACATTGAAGTCATCACCATTTCTTATCCCCGCGATCTAGTGGCCTTTTGTCTTTCTCTGCAAGCCTTCTTGGCAACTCTGACTGTGGAAAAGCTCCCTGGAGCCCCTACTCATCCCCCGCATCACAAAACCACTTACACTGCGCAACATTTGCATTATAACAATGCCTAGGGCCTCTAGAGGCTTCTTTAGCCATACCAGTTGCCCATAATGTCTTTAATGACATAACTCTTGTTTGATGTGTGATTGGGGGGGTGGGGTTGTAAGGGTTCCCAAGACCCCGTTTTCCAAAGTTTGATCACCCCCATCACGGGGTCATTTAATAAATTGAAAACTTAATATCCTTCCATTAAAAATCATTTCCTAATTTATGGGAATTTAAATTATAAAAGATTACCGCCAATGCGTTTGGCCCTTTATAAGGAAGCTAAAAATTCTCCACTTTACCATGGCCAAAATAATCCTACTAAAACATCTATTTAGGAAAAAAAAAAGACAATGTATTAAAAATGTTAAATTTATGCTCTTATTATACCTGCCGCAGGCATGCATGGTATAACGCATTCAGTTTTGCCTTTGACTGCGTATTAGTTTGTCTTTGACCAATTTTTTTTTGTCATTTATCTATAATTTAACATTAGGAAATTAATTTTTATTATTATTTAAATATATTTATTTGTCAATTGATTGGTTGCGGTCTTATTATGAGCTTTTTAGTAATTTCTTAATTTATTAGTTACTATTTTTTTTTAGATTTATTTCCCTTTTATTTAATCTTATAATTTTTTTATTTAACCTTTTTATTTTTTAGAAGTAAAAGGAAATAAGAAAGACTATGATTTTTTATGATTTTTATTTTTTTAACTTTTTGTGAAAAAAACCTATAAAAAATCAATATTAATCCTGATTTTATAAACGATTTGTGATCTAATAAATTTTATTAGAAAAATTTTATAAGCATGTGGCTACTGCTAGCTCCATCACAGAAGGGTGCCAGGATTTGAAGCCATGCAGTGACACCCAGGCTAATAATGGCACAACTCATACACTGAATGGACAAGAAGATGGAAATGATTGCAAGTTTCATGCTGGTTGTCATATTCTTCCTGGTCCTTCAGCACGCAATGATTGCAAGTTTCACGATGGTCGTCATATTCTTCCCGGTCCTTCAGCACGCAATGGTTGCAAGTTTCACACTGGTAAGCATATTCTTACTGATCCTTCAGCACCTCCACTTTCTATAGAGACTCACTATAATCACAATTGTCATCATGGACTTGCGAATCTTTCAGATCCTACAGCATCCCCTGTCCCTTTAGACGTTTCTGGTAATCGATTGAGGATAACCACAAGGCCTTCCAAGATGACATTTCAAATCTTCCACAATGTGATGGTTGTGGAATGAGTCCCATTGTTGGTCCCCGTCATGCCTCCAAAATGTAAGTGATGTTAATACACTACTGTTTATGTGCTATGGATTTAATGTCATTTATAAAAGAACTAATATATAAATATGCATCTGCAGTAAGGATAACTACTCTCTCTGCCTTGATTGCTTCGTTGAAATGGGCAAGGATGACGAATACATAAAAATTGTTCATCCTTTGGAGAACACCCCTCCAAAATTTCCCAAAGAAGTGCAGTGCCATGGTTCTGGAATGAGTCCAAATGCTTGTTCGAGCTTTTCTTCTAAAATGTAAGTAAAGTTGATAGATTAAATTGTGTTTGCTTATTTATATGATTTCCTATTTAGATGAATGCATTAATAGAACTATTGTCTTGACTCTGGGCATGCACCTGTAGGAAGGATGACTATGATCATTGCTATGATTCCTTCTATAAAATGGGCAATGAGGATCAATACAGAGGAGTTGTTTATGCAGAAGTTGCAAATTGCTTAAGAATAGCCCATCATTATGATTCATGCAAGCTACAACACATTTACAGGGAAGGGTTAGCACACCAGGGAAAGCTGTTTGATACATGGGTAATGTCTCTATCAGAAGCATTTATGTTATATCTTGTCTGCTACAATTTCAATGTACAATGCAATTTTGCTGATGCAAAATAGCCTTGTGCTTGTGGAAGTCCCCTTACTGTTCATGTAGCTAAAAAAGGTTTTCTTCTTCTTTGCAGTCCCCAGTAGGAAAAGTGTACAATCAATTACCAGGAAATCTTAATTGTTGTTGTGGTAAAGATGTTACTGTCTGTGATGGAGCTCAATTAGCTCCAGGGGCCCATTTTACTAAGATTTGGCGATTACGCAATTCTGGTAAATTGCCATGGCCCCAACATACCCAACTAGTGAGAATTGGGGGCGCTGATTTAGGAGCTGGAAATGAAGTCAACCTGGAGGTTAGTGGGATATATGTCTTTTAGTTTTCCTTGTATATGCATTTACCTTGGGATGACAATGTAGTGCTAGAGTAGATATGAACTTTTGGCTGTTACAGGCCATTAAAGTACACATTGGATATTTATTCTTGGGTGTAATATATTTAAGAACTGTGCAATACAGATTCAGGAGAAGGGTTGTCCGGTGGACGAGGATATTGATGCTGTCATCCATTTTATTGCCCCTGTGGAACCTGGACCATATGTCTCACACTGGCGTTTGATGTTACCTTCCGGTCAAATGTTTGGAGAACCAATGTGGGCATTTATTCAGGTGCGATGTTCTGTTAAGTGCTCTCATGTTATAGTATTGTTTGCATGGTATAGATATTCGCCCTTTTGTTTTATTCTTTGCATTGTATAGATATTCGCCCTTTTGTTTTATAACTAAATGAAATGCAAGTTTGCCCTTTTTTGACAATCTTTATGAATGCTACTTTTTATTTCAGGTAGTAGAATCCTCAAAAGAGGGCTTCTTACCTCTTCCTACGAAGTCTGCCCAAACTATAAAGTATCCTGATGGAAATGCTGGATCATTTCAAGAGAAAAGCAAACAAAGAGTGGATATTTCATGCCAGGACTGTGTCTCACCTCATTCTATGAAGTCCGTCAAGATTACAAAGGATACCGATGCGAGAGCTGCATCAATTAGAGGGCAAAGCAAACAAAAATTATTTGGTATAGATATTTCTTTGAAGGATTATGATGAAAACGCCATCTTGTTTGACGATAATATGAATCTCAAGCATCCAGATGTGGTCACGATACCTGATGGTACTTCCGTGATTGAACAATCTAGAGAAAAAGTATCTGATGTAACCATGCAGGACTTTTCTATTCCAGTCACAATACCTAATGGTTCTTCCGTGATTGAGCAACATACAGAAAATGCATCCGGTTTAACTGTGCAGGATTCTGATGTTCCTAACCAGCTGCAGGGAGTAAGCACAGATACTAGTTTTATGACCTCCACTTTAAGAAGAAATTCATCGCTTTATGTTCCTGTCCACAATGCTCCTAAACGGAACTTTAATGTGTGTGTCGGGGCTCCGTGTTTGCCGATGTCTGACACAAATTCATATAGTGGTAAATACCCAGAAGAGATTAGCGTAATGGGGCAGTTCCATTGTGACGAACTTGAAACCATGGGTTCTAATCAAAGGACACTAAATGCTGATATACCGAGAAGACATAACCATGATTTACAGAGCACATCGGATGTTCTATGTACTGCAGCTGAGTGGAATGCACTGTATGACGAACTATGTAAATCGGTGCTATTATTTAAAGAGCAGATCAGATGTTCAATGGATGCAGCTGAGCGGAATCCAATGTTTTGAGGAACTACAAGAAATGGTAACTCGGAACTGGTTATGATTAATATTTTTAACTGGATTCAGCATTGGAACTGAGCTGTTTTTTTGAGTTTTTTCTATTCTATATCATTTTTCAACGAGAAAATGAAGAATGAATATATGAAAAATTGTTTGGTTATTTATTTCGACTCTGAATCTGAATGTGGGCTTGCGTGATTTGATATTTCAGGGCTTTTATGGCTTGGAGACAATGCTCGATAATGATGTACTGTGAAGGGGGTTGATTTGGATCTCTTAACAGCCAAAAGGACTGCTTCTTTGAAAGCGGTTGATCAATGGCTCGCCTTTTAGGTGTCCAGATTTAGGATGTGGTTCTCACAAGACTTATAGGCTCTCTAAACCTGGATCAAGTTTTAGTATTTTAGTGATTGAACTCTTGCGGATAGAGTTTTTCTTTGGGATTTCTTTAGTCATACTTTCATCTTAGATATTAAAGATATCAATGTTGTTAATGCTTCATGAATGAATATAAAAATATGAATGGTTTTTTTCCGAATGTTATCTAATCAATTTTGAATTTGAACTCCATTCATCACATTATAGGCATATTATATCAACGTGTTTAATTTTATTTTTTTAATATTATATGTGCACATGCACATACATGACAACTGTAAATCTTTGTTCTCTGGGTGAAATTAATTGAAATGGTTATGGTTATGGTTATGTTGGAAAGTTCTCGTAAAAATAGTCAACCAAGCAATTGTGGAAAGATCGGTTTGACCGGCTTCTTATGTTACAATTCTAGCTCTAATCATTTTTGCTTTAATGTCTTGTGCCACCATATGATTTTATTGCTTTAATGTCTTGGGCCACCATATGATTTTATTGCTTTAATGTCTTGTGCCACCCTATGATCTTTTTATGAAATTATCTCTAGCCTTCCACGATGGTTATTCTACAGAATTACTATTCTATATCCATTGAATTAAGAAATTTAACTTTGAGGATGTGACATTAATTACTTTAATGTCTTGTGCCACCCTATGATCTTTTTAGGATCTTTTTAGGAAATTATCCCTAGCCTTCCATGATGGTTATTCTACAAAAGTACACTATTCTATATCCATTGAATTAAGAAATTTAACTTTGAGGATGTGCCATTAATGTCTTGTGCCATCCTTGACCTTTTAAAGAAACACTCCCCAACCAACCACTATAGCTTTTACTAAGTACTATTCTATACCCATTGAATTAAGAAATTTAACTCTCTTAGGATGGGATAATCTATATATTACATTAAAAATCAATTTTTCTATTTTTTTCAAAACAAAACCGAGGAACATTTATGTTAATTAAAAAAAAATAGCTCGGAGTTCTAGATAAGTCTAGGAATGAACATATCCAAGTGAAATTTCCCCCGCCTTTTTAGGACTAATGACAATATCTATGAGTAAAGCAAAACATTTATCACTATGGAGTGGATGAAAAGATAGATCCATGTAAACAATTTGAATCAAGGTGTAGTGACAATTCTTTGAAGAGAGACCAACCCATATTGAAAAAGGTTAGTTGGGATTTGTACCAAGGGTGGGTGGCATTATCACCGTGAGCCTAACCACTTGGGCTACGTCTAACAAGCATAAAGTATTTATGTTGTACTTAAATAAGTTTTGTATAAATTTACTACACAAAGTAAATCTAACAAATTTTAGTCTTTCCCTATTAATGGCTTAATGGATCTATAAGACAAATGAGAGGATATATTTTATACTTTGTAATAGTTTTAACAATTGTGGAACCATCAATATCATTGTGCAATCTTTATCGAGCGTTGGTGTGTAGCAATATGTAGAAATGTTCTCTCTCTTTTCATTACAATGATATATTGATATTCTAACTGTCCATTTAACACTAATTTAAATCATCCCTATCTTATTTTAGAGGATTTTAGTCCAAAATCACTGCCAAGTTGACATTGAAATAGTCTAAAATCAAAACATTTAATATTTTAACCATTTTAAGCAATTTTAAGAGGGAAATCTTTGATGTGACTAGGGGTTTAACCCTAATTGTTATCTACCACCAATGGCTTTCGCAAATTTCATCCTAAAAAACCCTCTCTCCCTAGCAAGGAAGAATTACTTCTCATTGGGACCTTGTGTGCCTTCCTTAGCTATAAGTGTCACATCCTTCAAGGATGTACTGTTGCGAGGGAACCTTGGAGGGCCCTTACCTCAATACCCTCAAATCATAATTGTAAATTAAACTCATAGATAAAGACAATATAAAACAATTTGCATTCTATAAGGGAAATGAGTTAATATTGGGTCCAATTGCCTTTAACCAAAGCTAGCAGATGTTAATCAATGGATTGCATCCCCTAAGAAACTAAATTGAAAGAAAGAAGCTTATATTTATCCTTGTTCCAAGACTTTGTTAAAAGTGGAATTTGACCTAACAAAGGATAGATAATAGATTATTAACTTAGGGTTGTTTTTTTAGGGTAAATTTTGATTTTGCATGAACACTGAGTCTCCAACATTTGAACTAGGGTTGAAGTCTCTCTCCACTACTTCATTCTGGGTGTAAATTTCATGTTACACTTTTAGGGATTTTGAAGATGCATTGAGTGAGTTTCACTTTAGGGGAAAATAAATAAAGCACATGTGCATTAGAACTTACGATTGAATCTATTTTGATATGAATTTCAATGAAGGATGCATGAAAAAAATAAATTTGATAGCAAAAGAATACACTTGGACTCAAATGATAGATTATGAGTAGGTAGGCTTAAGATGTTGGGCATGCTTCTTAATGAGGCACATAGAAGTGCATTGCATGAAGACCTCCAAGATGTTAAATAAATAAAATGCATGACAATGAGACACAAGAAGTGGCAGAAAAGGCCTCAATCCATATGGTTGACATTATATTCATTTCAATCATGCAAATATATATTACATGATTGAAACCACCTCTTTTCTCTCACCTCAATACCTCATCAAGAAATAAAGTAGGAGGAGGCAAAATAGGAATCTAGAAACACACTTAGGATAACAACTATATCCTAGAATGTGACATACAAAGGTGGTACACTAGGACTTCATGATTGTATATGAGTAATAGGCTAACGTTCCCCATCTTAATTGTAAGTCCAAACAATAATGCCAACAAAGAAGTATTTCAAGAAGAAGAGGTAAGAGAGGGAGGGAGGGAAGAAGAAATACATTCAAGTAGTCTCTCCTTTGAACACTAGGCCGAGAAAACAAAAGAGCATGTGAGAGACTTTTCAATCTATAAAAAAAGATTATTTTTTCTTTAGAAGAATTATATATACTAGGATAGTTATAAATTAAATGGTTTGTGAATTTTATAGGCATCAATTCACAATAAACATCAAAACACTTTCTCTATAATATATATCATTATTCCAAAATTTAAAAAATCATAAAAATTAACTAAATTATAACTTTATTTTAAATTATTATTATTATTTGTTATATAAAGAATTAATGTATGGGTTAAATATATATACATTTGAGAAAACATGTAAAAAAAATTACTTCCACTTTATCATAGAGATTCTTAATGTGTAAATAAAGTGTGTTATAATACCATGAACCAATACCCAAACTTATTAATATCATATACTAAAAAACCATAACTTATTTTATAGTCAAATATTTTATATATATTTAAATTTAATTAAATTCTATAATATTTTTTAATTAAATTAAAATACAAAAATACATAACAGTTACTTTTAAAATATATATTTACTAGTCACCTGTTAATTATCAATAATCAAATTAAACTTCTGAAATCTTATTCCAAAACATATTTTTATTAATAACTAAATAAAAATTCTAAAAATTTTATTCCCAAATACACTCCTATCAATATAATTAGAATATTGAAGACACATTATTAATCATAAATTTTTATCATGTGAATGTGTTTCTCACTCTTTCATCTGTTTTTCATCATGATAGCTCACTCATGCACATATTATTAATATTTTTATCAACTCTTGAGCTGGCAACTTCCCACCTTGATCATCCTTCAAGTAGTGCATTCATGCAATTCATGCATTCAAGTGAAGACATATCAAAAAGATAAAACTTAGCCTAAAGGAATAATACCCAATTCCTTTACCTTTGGCTTTAACTTAGTTGATTTCTATACTTATATGTTGTCATCACTATGATAATTTAGTTGATGACTTTTTTCCTGAGAAATTTGTCTCACTCCTTTTTAGCTTCTTGACAAGCTTCTCCTTTTCATTTTCCTTAAGACTCTTTTCAATGGTTGAAGGCACTTCTGTTGCCTCAAATCCTATTTCCAGCAAAGGATCTTTTAGTATAAAATTCCTAAGAATAGTCTACATATTTTCCTAATTCACAATTTCATGCACACATCATTTGTTAGTCAAATCAATTAAAACATGTGCCTCAACACTTCTAAATCAATGACCAATTTTAATTTATTTACAAGCACTCATTTTCATTTGTTTTTGACATTTCGTTTGTGCATTCATGTCTCAAAAATCAATCAAGCATTCTTAAACTCAAACTATTACACATTTTAACCTTTTTCATTTTAAAGAGAAGGCATAATAGCCAATTACACAAAATAATTTCAAGGGGAACACCCATTTCTCAAATTTTTACGCAGCTTGGGGACTCCACAATCCAATTGTTCATATCAACCCACTTAAGCCTTCCGTAGATGATTAGTAATTATTCAAATATGTCAACTTGAGGCAAATATGCAGTCAACTCAACAAGGGAAAATTTCCATGTACGTCTATAACTCTAGCTTATTAAACATATGCAACACATTTTATTAAACTTTTCTCATAATTTTCAACAGATTCAACATCCTAAATTATTTCTTGTAATAGCCCAGGGGTCCCTCCCCCTTGCACTCTTATGCATACAAGTGTCTCAATCATAGGCTATATCAATACCATTATCTTTTTATTTTGATAACCATTTAAGGAACAATTGCCTTCATTCAAGCAT
The DNA here is from genome assembly GCA_000404065.3 of Pinus taeda. Classification (NCBI taxonomy): domain Eukaryota; kingdom Viridiplantae; phylum Streptophyta; class Pinopsida; order Pinales; family Pinaceae; genus Pinus; species Pinus taeda. Next base: position 1,980 of record APFE030410212.1, on the reverse strand, counting down.
TCATTGCTTTCATCATTACACGATTACATCCATCTTGACAAAGTATTTCCATAGTCCACCCAAGCAACCATCATTCCATACAACCTTTCATGTTGTATTTAGCCTAACTCTATCACGATCAAACCACTAAATCTTCGTTCATTTGACTAAAACTTTCCTAACTATCCTTCACATCATCTCTATGCAAAACTTGCACTTCATAAGATATTTGTTCAACTTTATATATCAAGCCATATTTTTTCCTTAAGTATAACTACAACATGTCCATTTTATTATTTTTAATGATTGGAAATCACACGTTACAACCTCATGAAAATTTTATAAAATTGTAATTCAACTTTGAGAACCTTACCCTTACTCTCAACAATATTAGGACATTCATCACTCTAATGACTAACATTCTCTTGGTTTCTTTACATCATCTACATGAAATTATTGCACTTATGAGAGAACCCATTCATAGTAATACCTTAGGTTCTCATTCACATATCAAGGACAAAACCAACTTGACCTTAATATCCTTCCATTATCTTTTGGATAGTAAGTCTCATAGCCCTCTCACGGGCTTTCTCCTTTTGAAAATCAAAGCATATTCAAAAGATTTTCCATTGCTCTAATTGACAACCACATACCCAAACTTACCAATACCCTTTCCTCTTTTGTGAAGAAATGTGGTACACACATCAACCTCTCTCAATTTCCAAGTTAGCACTTATACCATCTTTATTTAAGGAAATTATCATCTATATTAGGCATACATCTTCATATATGGTCAACATACCACAACTTGACCTTGCTGGAAATAGGCTTACCTACTACTCCATATTGACATCAACATTAAAGCCATTTCCATGCATTTTACAAGGTACTCAAAGGTACTTTTAGGTATTCTCTACACACCTTCATATGCTCATACGCAAACATACTCATGTGTATTACCTCACACATGATTCCTTCAATCATATTTAAAACAAATCAGAATTGTAGGGTCTACTTTTCTGCGTACACATTCCATAAACAATATAATCCTTGCCAAGATAGTCCTTCTCTTGCACACTTGCATCCATAGCCACCATGTGCCACACATCCTCTCACTCAGGAAACCCAACAAATGTCAAATCTGCCCAAAACATATCATGTAGATATTTGCTTGCTTAACAACTTAATTGATCCATGCATTTTAGCTAATATAATCAGGAATATTATTTTCCTAGGAATGAATTAACCACATCCATATTCCATGCTCTATAAAATTCTTATTCCTTTTGCTCAAGGCATCATACCTTGACCATCTAGGACACTTATCCTGGAACCATAACCAAGGCATTTTAACTTAGGTATGTCCATTTGTACACAAGGTGCAGGGACTTCTCTCATCCCCGACATAATCAACTTTAGCCACATCATCCCTCCAAAAATGAAATCCTTTCAGGAATATATAAGTATCTCCACTTCCATAACATCCATTCTATCAATGCATTCCAACATTGCTTTAAACAAGGGCATCCAAAACTACCCACATACACATATCCATATGCATGCAAGTGCACCCACTACACTTTCAATATTTAATTATACCTTGTTGATACCTAGATAAACATCATTCAAAGGATTCCATACTCCCTTAAACAACTTGCTTCAAGGTACCTTTTCTAGAGTAGGACTCTCTTTCTCATAGAGCAATATTTCCACATAATTGCTCCACTTCAAGACACAAGAGATTCTATCCAAGGTCAAGTATAAGAAATACTATTGTTGCCAAAACATAATAGTGAGTTCTATATCTTGCTCCAAATTTATCTTTGCGGTATATTTCTAGCTCTCTAGGAATAATGTTTGAACCATAGCTTAGATACCACTCTATAGCACACCCAACCTTATAAGTCACTTGAAGGAGGCAGAGGTTATAATTCATTTTCTTTTAATCATTTCAAACCCAACTTCTAAGGTGTCCATCATCTTCTACTCGCTAAGAGATTT
>APFE030410205.1:0-22575 GCA_000404065.3 Pinus taeda | reverse complement strand
TTTTTATTTTTTATCTTCTGGGATTATCACATCCATAATTATTTAAATCGAGGTTTTGAGCCATCCACAATGGATTATATTTCTTATTGCCTTTTCTTAGCAACCAGTATCAAAGTTGGTTTTTTGTTTCTAGGTCTTTTGAGCAGTGTGGATATTGTAATGGGTGGTATGGAGGAGCTTGATGGGCTAATTTCACCTCAAGGAAATATAATATGGAGGATATATTGACTTTGAAGCATCAACGTTTTCTGATTGAGGGAGTAGAAAAGAAACCATCAATGATGGAAAATGAAGATTGGAAGAAGTTCGATAGGAGAGCCAATGCTACAATTTGACAGTACCTAGCAAAGAATGTGTACTTCAGTGTGGCTGAGCAAAGAAGACACTAGAAGGTCTATGAAAAAAGTTGCATGACTTGTATGAGAAGAACACTCCATCAAACAAAGTGTTCTTGATGAAGAAATTATATAATCTCAAGATAGAATAGGGCACTTCAATTTGCATAGCACTGAAATGAATCTAATGTAATTACCAATCAACTTGCATATGCCAAAATTACTCTAGATGATGAGATTAGAGCCTTCTTTCTCATGTGCTCTATGCTAGATAGTTGGGATAATTTAATAGTAGTTATCAGCACTTCAATGCCTACTAGTACCTGAAGTTTGATAATGTTAGTAGTAATTTAATGGGTGAGGAGTTGCAATACAAATAAGTTTCGGGAAAATAGGGACGAGAAGCCCTAGCCTTATCGGACTGTGGAAGTAAAATTGAACGTGATGGATGATGGCATTCAAAATATAGAGGAAGATCAAAGTATAGGAATGGAAAAATAAATTTCCATCATTGTGGAAAATGTGGTCACATAAAAAAGAATTGTTGGATATGGAGAAAAGAGAAAAAGGGGCAAAGGAGAAAAAGATGACCAACACCAACAACAAAGAAACCTCTACTATTTCATTAGAAGGTGAGGCATTAATCATTGTTTCTTATGTAGATGCATGTATTTCTACTTCTAATCATGATAATGATTGAATTTTAGATTCCACAGGTTCCTATCATGCTATTCCAAGCAGAGAAAATTTTATGTCTTATAAATCTCGTAATTTGGGTAAGGTTCAATTAAGAAATAAAACTCTTTGTGATATTAAAGGAGTAGGACATGTCATAGTAAAGAAAAAAACATGGTTCCAGTTTATTGCTGAAATAGCTTAGGCATGTTCCAAAGCTTGGAATGAATTTGATTTCCACTAAGAAGTTAGATGATGAAGGAAACCATACAATGTCTGACAAACAGACATGGAAATTTATTAAAGGAGCATTGTTCATGGCAAAAGGACTCAAGGTAGGAACCTTGTATACATTAAGGGAAAAAACATAAATATCAAATGTGCCTATTGTTGCAAAAGAAGGAGACTCAATGGATATATGGCATATGGGTTGGGTCACATGAGTGACAGAGGACTAAAAATCCTTGTTGGAAAAAATATTCTTCCATTTTTGAATCCCATGAACTTAATATTTGTGAGCAATGATGGGGCCCATGAATAGGTATATTTTGAGGTTTATTGTGTTATCCTAGAGCCCTTAAAATTCTCCTTTTCTCACATTAATTGTCATTTTTATCCATAATATGCTTAGTAGGAATAGTAAAAGGTGTTTGTCATATTGTATGGCCTAATGTAGTTCATATGCAGGAAAAATAAGGATTTTTCGAGATATTTACCATGTAGGGGCTTGATGGAGACACCTAAAGAGAATATAGGGGGCTTGCCCACCTCATTAACTCCCTAACTCAGTTTGAGATCATAGAATCCTCACCAACAACTTGAATTCACTAGCAGTTGAGGAACTCCAAGTGCATGACAAGGTCAAAGGGAATCATATCCATAAATATAGAGATTTTTGAGGGGAGCATTCCTCCTTTCAAGGGAGTTGCTCCTCAATTACTTTTGCGTAAATAAACCAGCGGAAAGGCTCATTAGGATTCGAATTTTGGTTGTAGATAGGAATAGCTACTGAGATCCCAATACATTCTTATTCTTATCTTTCATATGATGTATGTGAATATCATTTTTTGTTAATGAGAAGTTTACCATTGGTCTATATCTAAGTTAGTTTTGGAGGGATGAAACCCTTGGGTTTGGGCCCAACCCATAGGCTTTAGTCCCTCTCTTGTATTTCTTTCTTATTCTTGTTCAAAGCATTACAATTGTTTCCTTGTTTCAGTAGATGTTATATCATAAAAACTTGTAATTGCAAGCTTTCCGATCACCTCTCTTATGGGAAGAGTGATTGGAGAGGTTAATAGTAGCAACTCAGAAATATTTGTTAATGCTTTCTTTGAAATTGTTAAGTATTGCATTGCAATATTTTTGCATGTTTAATCTCTGCAACTTAGGAGTTAGCATCATTGGTTTGACAATTGGAATTGTGTTGTAGGTTAGAGTAGACTTCAATAAAATTCAACTCATTTTTTCCATGTTAATTTACTTTGCTACAATAATGATTATTTGATGCATTTATTTGGCTAGCTTGAGGAACTTTGTTGTTTTGCAAGGTTGGGCACACCTTTCCACATCCACCTAGACCTTACCATTTTCCTCCTAGGCACCTCACCTTGCTTCCAAACTTCTTCTCTGAAGTCACTCCATTAAGGTAAATGAAGGATAATGTGGGCATCAATTTTGGTGCAAGATAGACCTCCGAGGGGTACTATCGTTGGCTAAGGGGCTTCCACACCCTTCATCCACATCCTTTTACCTTAATCCACCTTCCTTTGCCTTCAAGACACCATTTATATCCTCAAAAATCTCTCGGACCCTCCTCCTGTAGCGAAACAAGGCCTCCCGTAGTGATACATGACCTCTTGTACCAAACCTGTAGCATTGTTTTCTTCACCCAATTTTGTAGCAAACCTGTAACATTGTTTTCTTCACCCAATTTTGTAGCAAACCTGTAGCATTGTTTTTTTCACCCAATTTTGCTCCATACTTTGACTCTGGCATAGATAAGTTAAATAATGACCCCCAAACTATGATTATATGATTAGAGAAAACTCTAAGACCACTCCAACCTCATCCTTTCCTCACTACAACCTACCATCAAATAGAAAAAACAAAGTAAGAATTAGTATTTTTCTTCATAGGTATGTTAAATATTGGATTCCTCATTTTCAATGAAATGTCAGTAGACAAATGATGCATGCAAGTAGGTTATTGTTTTTATTAAGTGCGTAAGTAGAGTATGATGATTTACTTTTGCAAATAGACTAGTCTTTTCCTTTCATGCAATTTCAATTAGCATTTACATTTAATGAATTGTATTTTCACCTTTGTAGTAGAATCATGTTCATTTATGCTTTCATAAGAAGTTTTCACTGTAACTAGTTGAAGAAGTGGTCTTTGAACACCTTGATCTGATTTCATGAATGAGGGTGACATGAGTAGAACCTAACCTATTGTGCATATAGCATTGTCACCTCTAAGTTTGTACAAACCTCGAGTTGATAATTAAAGTTTAGAATCCCTTGGGAGTTGCAACATACTTGATGCAATACCATCACTTTTTGGCGTGGGGGAGGTGTCTAAGTATGTGTTGTTTCTACTTAATTTTTTTTTTTTTTTTTTTTTTTTGCGTTAATCCTATTGTTTTGAAAAAAAAAGGTGAAAAATTCAATTAGAAATTTGTTCCTTCATGCCTCATAGGAGTAGGGATAACCAAGGGAAATTATTACCAAAAACCCCCACCCCCTCAAGAAGTTTTCATTCTTCTTTGGTGACTTTGAACTTCCCTCTCTAACTACAGGGGAGTTAGAAAACCCTTTGTGTGAGCAACTTGACATTTTTGAAGAACCTATAGGAGAATAATAACATATCTCGCCTACCCAACCCATGGATGAAAATAGGCACATTCATATTTTTCCTATCATTGAAACTAATGGAGAGGCCAGAATGAAGAATATAAGCTTTGTTGCCCTTCCACACTTCCATGGACTAACCTCTGAGAATCTTGACACCTTCATGCTTGAGTTTGTTATTGTCTGTATGACCTATATCTATGCATCTAATGAATGGAAGTTGAAGTTGTTTCCATATACCCTCAAAGATGCAGCCTTGTGCTGGTTTATGAGTTTACCTCGAGACAACATCACTACCTGGGCCCAAATGCCACAATCCTTCAATGGAAAATACAAGGACTATTGTAGGTCCAAAGAAACAAAGGAATAAATCTTTAGGATGACCCTTGGACCTGATGAATCTTTATAGGACTATGAGGAAAGATTCCAACTCAATTATAGGAGGGTTAATTGTACCCTTGATCCTGAGTCAATTACACTAGTTCTTCTCCAAGGGATAAGGGAGGATGTAATGGAAACCATCAACATGTTGTATGGAGGAGATATCTACTAGTTTCCTTATGATGACATCAAAACTGTATTTAGGAATCACTCTAGGGATACTAGAAAATATAGTAGGTCTAGCCAGGGCTTGGCTAGTTCATGTTCCTCTACAACAACCATCAAGCATGAGATAGGAAGTATGTTGGAGTATTTTAAGAGTGAAATGTTGCATACCTTTTCCCTACAAATGGATACTATGCAAATTAAAAGGAAGCAGGAAAGGGCACTATCTATCTTCTTCCCTAGATGTACTAAGAGACATCCTAGGAATGAGTGTCAACTGGATGCCATAGAATTTTACTGAGTATATGAAGAGAATCATGCAACAAACAAATGTCCCTCTCTTCTAGGTCTAAAGGTTGTATACGAAGGAGGGCTAGAAGGTGGATCAGAGTAGCTGTGTTTTATTAACCAAAGAAGGCCTCAAGGTCCTCGGTCATATCAATAAGGCATGCAAGGTACACATTATTCTCATTATAATTCAAATAAGAATGCACCTTTCCAGCCCTGGTACCCTTCCACTCAACCATCATGGTTCACACCTTCTCCTTGGCCTTACGCTCCTCAATACCCTCAATATCCTCCTTACCCTATCAATCCTTATTTTCAGCCATATCCACCCCAATCTTTCCAATGGGGCAACCCCTCACCAGGATGGAGGTAGAAAACAACCAAACCTCTTGATTTCCTACCTCCACCTTAAAATCAACCATAACTTCCACACCATACTCCACTTAAGAAACCTCAAATTTATGCTCAACCTAATCTGAACCCAAATAATAAGTAGGAGCAACAAGTTTACAGTGGGGAGACATCATATCTTTCTTATGTTGTGGAAATCCAAGAGATCAACCTTCGGCCTAAGAAGGTGCTCTCAGATATTCACCCACCTTCTCCACCTAAAGAGATTGAAGAGGAGAAGGAATAGAGTGCCCCTCAATCCAATACAATTACTTATCTTGAAAGGTTGGTCCACCCTAACCAGAAAAACCTAGAGAAGGCTGAACTTTTGGGAGAGTTTAATAACTTGTGTGTCAATATACGCCTTCTCCAGGCCAACAAAGATGTTCCTATTTACAACAAGCTTATTAAGGAGGAATGTTTCAAAATTCATGGGAGAAGAAGAAGATGTATCCCCATTATCAATGATGTTAGATAACTATCTGCTCTAATGCTTGGGAGAGTAATCTCCCCTAAGTACTTGGATATTGGCAGCCTAGTAGTGGATTTGTACATTGATGGAATTATGGTTCCTAAAACATTGATTGATCTTGGGGTTGCAATCAATGTAATGATTAGGGAAACCATGTTGAAGTTCAATCTCCAAGGGAGTTCGAGGAAGACCGCTACAATGGTGCAACTTGCAGACAAATCCACAATATCTCTTTAGGGATTTATTTAGGATGTGATGATCTCCATTGACTCTTGGGAGTACTGCACAAATTTCCTAGTACTCCAACCCAAAACCAAGTTTAATGGCTATCCTCCAATCCTAGGAAGACCTTGGTTGACCACTTTTGATGCCTACATTAGTTGTAGGGCTAGGAATATGACTATTAAGATTGAACATTTATCAAAAAGATGTGTGTTGTATCCTCCTGCTCAACATTATATCGAGCATGATTTACCCTTATGGTCAAAGGATGAGAAAGGGGAAGAATTTTATCAGAAATCCCTCTACCCAGTATGCACTCTTGATATTATTATAGGAGGGTGGTAGCTTGATGAAGATGACCTTGTTGACCATATCCTATAGAATCATCCTCCCACTGCCATACCATTTGATAAACTGTTGAAAGGATATGAGAATAGTTCTTGGACTTATTTGTGCTCTGCTGACTCTAGCCTAAAACATGCTAAGATTTTGTATATTGGCCCATCCATAACTCTAAAGATCAATGTTAGGTCCCTATAATACTAGTGTATCCCTCTTATTTTTATTGTCGTGCCCATGTAGCCCCTATATTATTATTATTGTACCCCACAGAAGCCCACTAATTTTATTGTTGTGCCCTTACATTATTATTTTTATATAGGCTATGATTATATTGTGACCCCTTAGACCCTTATATATACAAAGGAGGTCTTGTCATTTGTATCATCCAAGAATTTTTTATTTATGTAATTTAAAAGAGGTTTCCCCCTTGAAGAGGATACTTTATAATTCATTGATCTATCTATTTGTGAGTTGTTTGCATAACATTTGGTATCAGAGCTTGGGATTCTAGGGTTTCACTTCTTCAAACAGGCCATCTTGGAATTTTTGCTATAACTTTTTTCTATGAGGTTTTAGATGCTAAAGTTTCTATCATGTGGAGCCGAAGTATCAAAGAAATTCATGTAAAAATTACATATCTTGGTTCGCTATATTTTTGGAGATATGCTCTGAGAAAGTTAGGATTTTTTCGGGCTCTAGAAATATGTCTCAAACAGGTGACCTAGGGAAAATCGTCATAACTTTCGTTTTAGGGATCATATTCAGATTATGCAAAACATGGTTGAAATTTAATGAAATGTAAATTTTCTTGTATTAATTTCAAGGCTAAAATTTGAAATAGTGACAGGTGGCATTCCTCACAACTTCTCTCTACTGAACTATTCCATAATCAGGACAACATGAGAGAATTGGCATATCTCTTTCTTGAAGAATCAAATATCAATCAAACTTGTGGGGTTCGAAAGAGGACTCATAAGGATACCACAAGAATAAATTTCATAACTTAGAGATTCAAAATTACAAATTTACAATCATTTCAATATCGAGCTCCTAAAAATAAGAAAAATGTGTGTATTTTTTATTTTAAATTACATAACTTTTGTTTAAAAAATTAGTTTGAAGTGATTCAAAGAGAATAGTGAAGCATAAACATCATTAATTAATGACTCAAAGAAAGAAAATGGAAACACCTAGTATGTAACTTGAAATCTCTACTATGACACATGAAGAAGAGGAAGAAATGCAACATGATATATCAAAATTACATAGCCAAGTGCAACAAATTTCACTCTCATAAAAAGTAATAGAAGCTAAGATGGATTGTTTGAAGAATGATATAAAAAGAGAAGTGGGAGTTTTGAATAATGGTTTAAAATAAGACATGGAAGCAATGATGAATGTCAAGATAGAGGGGTTGAAGGAATTTTGGCAAAGTTGCTATAAGAAATGTGTTCGAGTGGTGACAAGGAAATCCATGAAAATTGTGATGACGACAAAATGAATATCAATTGCAATTTTAAATATTCCAAGGTGGGATTTAAGAACCACCACATTCCAAAAATACATATGAGGAAGTTTGATAAATTGAATACTAAAGATGGAGAAATATTTTGATCTACATGATGTGCAACCCTCACAAAAGGTACGTATTACATCTTTATATTTAGAATCCAATCAGTCTGTATTGTATAGATTACTTTTTTCTCGTAAACCACTTGTCACTTGGTCAATTTTTACGAAGGAAATGATAGCACACTATGAAGATACAAAGAACAACAACTCCTTTAAGCAATTGATAAATCTCAAACAAAAGGGTTCATTGGCAGAGCACATTGAAGACTTCCAATATTCCAGAGGAGCATAGGATTGATATCTTCATAGGGACTTTAAAAGATAACATCTAACATGAGGTTCACCTTTGGGAACCTGATTCATTGGAGAAGTTATTCAGGGTGGTAAGAAAAGTTGAAAGAGAAATGATAGAAACAAGGAAGTCTACCACTCACAACTATAAAGATGGAACCGTCGTTGTTCATAGTCTTCCACAACCTACAAGGTTGAAACCACAAGAATTGGAGGAAAAAGGAGAGAAATGGCTTTGTTATAGTTGTGATAACAAATACACTAAAGATCATAATTCTACATAGATTTTGAAGAGGAGGAAGAAAAGGAACAAGAAACATCAAAAGAGGAGGATATACACCAAGAACCAACTCTAGAGAAAGAAGAAATGAGTCTGACCATATCTTGTAATGCGTTGGCAAGAATTACCACTCCTCAAACTCTCAAGATAGAAGGATATATCAAGAAGAAAAAGGTAATAGTGTTGATTGATTCAGGTAGTAAAAATAATTTAATTCATTGTAAGATAGCCAAGGAATTGAATTTCTTCCTATATGCAGCACCAGAGTGTCAAGTGATGGTTGCAAACCGAGGAAATATAAATTACTCTAGAAAGTGACATAATATCAAGATAACCATGGGGGAATATGTCTTGAATAGTATAATTCTTTCCATTCCAACGAGTGGCGCTGATGTTGTACTAGGAGTCCAATGGTTATAATCTTTGGGGACGATAGCTTTCAATTTTCAAGAACATTTCTTGAATTTTTTCAGGAATGAAAGGAAGTTGAATTAAGGGGTATCAAAGGGAAACCAAGAAATATAATTAGCTCTAATGACATGAAAAATCTTCTAAAGAGAGATCAATGGGGAGTAATTTCACAATTATGCTCACTAGGGGTTCAAACATCAAAATCATATATTTCTTGAAATCTCCAAAAAGTCTTGGAAAATCATTCCAAGGTGTTTGAGACTCCCAAAGGCCTCTCGCCTATTTGTGATCAAGATCATGTGAATCACTTGATTCGAGGAATCATTCCTCCAAACATCAGACCTTATAAATATCATTATGCCCAAAAGAGTGAAATTGAACATATGGTTGCAAAAATGCTAGAGGCTGGTATAATCCAACCTAGTCAAAGTTATTTCTTTTCTCTAGTAGTATTGGTGCAAAAGAAGGATGGATCATGGCATATTTATCCAAATTATAGGGAGATCAACAAGCTCACTATTAAAGATAAATTTCCCATTCCTGTCATTGATGAATTATATGGAGCAATTTACTTCACTAAGTTGGATCTTCATTCAAGATATCATCAAATTAGAATGAAGACTAAAGACATTCCGAAAACAACATTCATAACTCATGAGGGTCATTATGAATTTCTTGTCATGCCTTTTTGCCTTACTAATGCACCTTCCACATTTCAAGGTTTAATGAACTCCATTTTAAAACCCTTCCTTAGAAAATTTGTGTTAGTATTTTTTGATGATTTACTAATCTACAACAAGTCTTGGAAGGATCATGTTCAACACATTGACAGGGTGCTCAAACTATTGGCGGAGAAATAATTATATGCAAAAACCTCCAAATGTTTATTTCGAGTACAGGAGGTGGAATATTATGGTCATATTTTATCTCATGAGGGTGTTAAGGTAGATCCTAACAAAATTATAACAATTAAGGAATGGAAAATCCCCACAACCATAAAGCATCTTCGAGGATTTCTCAGGTTGAAAAGGTATTATCGCAAGTTTGTTAAGAATTATGGGAGAGTAGAGGCACCTCTACCATCATTATTGAAGAATGATGCATTTTCTTAGACTCCAGAAGCAATGAAGGCCTATGAACATCTTAAAGAGGAAATGTGCCAAGGATCGGTCTTAGCTATGCCCGACTTCACAATTTTTTTTTATTGTGGAATGCGATGCTTTAGGAAATGGAATTGGTGTTGTTTTAATGCAAGAAGGAAGACCCATTTCTTTTGAAATTCATCCAATGAAAGGAAAGTATTTACACAAACTTAGTTATGAGAAGGAAATGTTGGAAATACTACATGCACTAAAGAAATGACTTCCTTACTTAATGGGAAGACACTTCAAGGTAAACACAAATCATGATAGTCTTAAATACTTTTTGGAACAAATATTATCTTCAGAAGAGAAGAAAAAATGGGTGACAAATATGTTGGGTTATGACTTTGAAATAATCTACAAAAAAGGGAAGTAAAATGTTGTTGTAGATGCACTCTCAAGAAAGGATGAGGAAGTGGAAGTTTTTCTTTGTGCCATTGCTATTATCCAACCTGAGTCGATAATCGAAGCAAGGGATGAATGGAAGAATGATGAATAGGTATGGTCACTCATTCAAAAGTTGCAGCAAGATCCAAGTAAATATGATACATTTAGCTAGAAAAATGATTCATTATGGTACAAATATCTCTTATATATTTGTAAGAATTCCCAACTCAAACAAAAGATTCTTTTGGAATTCCACACCTCTCCCTTAGGAGGGCACTCAAGATTTTTAAGAACTTACCATATGGTGAAGAAGGATTTTTTTTGGGATGGCCTTAAATTTTATATTCAGAAATTTGTGGTAGAATGTTTGGTTTGCCAACAAAATAAAGTTGAGACAGTTAAGACCCCGGGTCTACTACAACCTTTAGCCATTCCACGTTAGCGTTGCGAAGAGGTATCAATGGATTTTATCATAGGTTTACCCAAGTTTAAAGGAAATACTGTCATCATGGTGGTAGTTGATAGAATTACCAAGTATGCACACTTTTGTGCATTATCTCATCCTTTTAAGGCCATCACGGTTTCTACTACATTTATGGAAACAATTCAAAAGCTTCATGGAAATCCAAAGATTATAGTAAGTGATAGAGATCCCATTTTCACTGGAAATTTTTGGATGGAATTATTTTCTTGTCTTGGTAATCAATTAGCTCATAGCTCATCTTATCATTCTCAATTTGATGGGAAAACCGAGAAAGTGAACAAATGTTTGGAATGATATCTTCGCTGCTTTGTATCTGGTAAACAAAACACAATGGGTCAAGTGGTTACCTCTAGTTGAATGGTGGTATAACACTTCCTTCCATACTGTAGCAAAAATGACACAATTTATGGCACTTTATGGATATCATCCACCACCCATCACATCATTTTTAAGAGAAAATTCTAAGGTTCAAGAAGTGGAAGATCAGATCGAGCATTAACAAAAAGTTTTCCAACTCTTAAAGGATAACCTCACTTTGGCATGGAATCGAATGAAGAAACAAGCATATCAGCATCGCAGTGAAAGAAGTTTTGATGTAGGTGATTGATTATTTTTATGACTACAACCATACAAACAACTGTCTCTCAAGCATGATAAGAAGGATAATAAATTATCACCCAAGTACTACAATCCTTACAATGTGTTGCAAAAATATTTGTACTACGGAAAACAAATTGGAGCTGCCTTCATCTTCCCAAGTACACCTAATTTTCCATGTTTCATGCTTAAAGAAGGTTATAAGTGACAAGATTTCAGTTCAAACAATGTTGTCAAAACTTGACGAAGAAGGAAAAATCATCTTTGAGCCTGAAGCAGTCATGAAAACAAGAACCCGACAACTATGGAATCGATCAATTTTAGAGTATCTCATTAAGTGGAAGAACTTACCTGTTGAAGAATCCACATGGGAGGATGCGAATTTTATACACAAGTTCCAGAACTACTCAAGCGTTGAGGACAACACTTTTTTGAAGGAGAGTGGCATCTTAGGTCCCTATAATACTAATGTATCCCCCTTATTGTTATTTTAATTCCAATGTAGCACCCATATTGCTATTGTTGTACCGCATAGAAGCCCACTATTGTTATTGTTGTGCCCTTACATTATTATTTTTATGTAGGCTTTGATTATATTGTGACCCCTTAGACCCCCTATATATATAAAGGAGGTCTTGTCATTTGTATCATCCAAGAATTTTCATTTATGTAATGTAAAGGAGGTCTCCCTCTTGAAGAGGATAATTTCTAAGTTGTTGATCTATCTATTTGTGAGTTGGTTGCATAACAATAAACCCCTCTCTCCTAGGCTAGCAGGAAGAATAGTTATGCAATGCGATGAGAAAACACTTGGATGATTTTGCTTGGGATTATAAGGAGATGAAAGAGGTGCATCCCTCAGTATGTACTCATCATGCTTACATCAAAGAGGGATGCAACCTTATGTGCCAACCCCAAAGAAGAATGAACCGAACTCTCAAGGGCATTTTGAAAGAGGAATTACAAAAGCTACTGGATGCAAGGTTCATATATCCCATTTGAGATAGTGAGTGGGTGTCACCTCTCGTTTTAGTCTCCAGTAAAAATAGGAAGTGGAGGATTTGTGTTGACTACCGGGAACTTAATAAAGCCATAAATAAGGACCATTTTCCTTTACCCTTCATTGACCAAATCCTAGATGACCATACAGGGAAGAAATTCTTCTCCTTCCTGGATGAATATAGTGTATATAACCAAATATATATCATCCTTAAAGACCAAGATAAGACCACATTCACATGTCCTTGGGGTACATTTTCCTATAGAGTCATTCCATTCAGTTTGTGCAATGCCCCTGCTACTTTCTAGAGGGAATTTCTTGTTTATTTTGGGTAGAATCGGATGTGCTCTAGCCATGAAAATTGGTGGCGAGGCTAAATCACATGAGATCTCCAAGACCCAAAGATGGTTTGGACAGATTATACCTGTTTTAGGAGATATTAAAATAATTAATATTTTTAATGGAGTTCCTAAGTCTAAACTTAGGAAAAATAAAATATTAATGGGTATTAATATAAAACTGTGTTAGAAGGTTCCAAAAGTCATGGATCAAGACAAATATAATCTTAGCCATTGATTAGAGATTTAATCTCGGCTATTAATGGACCAATGAGAAAAGTATAAGAGGAGGCTTGAGGGTCAGTTAGAGAACACACTAGAGTGATCAGTCATTCATTTTGCTAGAGTGGGGTTGCTAAGCGAAATTGAATCAGTGATAAAAAACGAGAGGCAGTGAGTATGAGGTAGAGAGGCAGAGACAATACTGAGAGACCAGTGTAGAAGTAGAGAGAGCGAGAACAACAACCAACCTAGGCTACGCAGACACCAGTAGAGACAATCCAGAGGCTAGGGGGATTGCATCATCCATGCAAAGGCTGCTGGAGTGACGCAAAGGGTCCCAGAGGATGCACAATGCTCTAGAGGGCTAACACAGAGGGTCCTGCGGTTGACGCAAGTTAGAAGGAGGCTGACACAAAGACCAGAAGGGCTAGTGCTAAGATTTAGTTGTGTCGGAGAGGGTCTCGTGGGATAGGTTTTGTGAATACATGTTTCCGAATATAGAAGTATTATTTCCATGTATTTTTCTATGTTAGGTGAGATGGTTAGGCACCCAATTGTACTTAAATAGACTGCATAATAATATAATCCTTTGAATAGCTGCACCTGTTTTGCCGCATTAGGTTTTTCCAGGGACATTTGTCCAAAAATAATGGTGTCACTTGTGTGCTTGTTTTCTTCTAGTTGATGATCTATAGATTTTGTGACTGTATTGTGTTTATTTTGGTATTTAAATTTATTAAATAACTTGTTCGAATTTAAACAAGTAGAAGAAATAAACCAGCAAAATACAGATTAATTTTCTAACGGATAGACTTATAAAATTTAACATGGTATCAGAGTGTGGTTGCATATCACAGGAAAACTGAAGGAATAAGCTTAGCAGATAATTTACAACAGATTCAGCTGTCCTAGGTGACAAAGTTGATACTTTCAGAAAGAAACAGAGGAAGGAGTGATGGAGAGGGACTCCATCATCTGTCTGGGCCATAGAAAGGAAGTGTAGAGGCTGAGGAGGGTAGAAACAAGCTCATGTAGAGGCCAGGTGGGATGACGTAGTTGGCTGAGGGAGATGTTTTGCCGGTGTCGGGATTGCGCAAAGCCAAGCGACTCAATCCTTCAGTTGTTGGGGCATAAGAGGTTGTGGGTAGTTTGTGGAGTGAAGCTAGTGGGGTACTGTGGTTAGAACAATACCTAACAGGGAAAGACCAAGGTAGAGAGAATTTTTGCCAAAGCAGATTTCTAGCCAAGGAATCTGGATCAGTGTTGTAATTGTAAAGATGATCGAAGAGGGGCAACTTGATAGTTGGTAGAAGGATTTCCAAGAGGGAAATAGGGGCTTAGAGGGAGTCCAGAAGTGAACTTCCAGAAAGGAAGTAGAGAGACTCATAGGAGTCAAATCGAAAACTTCCAAGCAGGAAGTAGAGAGACTCAGAGGAGTCAACAGAGAAGAGTAGAGAGATGGACATGAATGGGCTGAGAGATTAGGGTAGGCTGGATGGAGCGTCCAACTTTGTGGTTTGGAAGACCAGGATCTTGTCCAATCTAGATAGACATCGTATCAAGGGCTTCACCTTGAGAGTAATGGTTATCTGAGTTAACCCAGTAGCTAATGAAAGGTACGAGGAGGCAATGGCTAAGGAAAAGTGCATCATCCTTGATGGGGTCAAGGATCATGTGGTCTAACATATTGCCGAGAAGGAAAAAACAAAGGAGATGTGGGACACTTTGAAGACATTATACCAGCATACTTCTGTACAAAGGAAGATGCTCCTTGAGAATCAACTAAGGTCATACTAGATGCAGAAGGGAGAGCAGATAAATGTCTTCATCGGTCGGTTGAAGGAAAAACGTGACCAAATGAATTCCATAGGTACCACGCAAGATTAGGAGTTGATGGTGTGGACCAAACTTAACAAAATCTCTAAGGAGTGGGAGACTTTTGTCCAGAGCATACTGGGCAGGGCAAGTCTTCCATATTGGGAAGAACTATGGGTGGCTCTTCGTCAAGAAGAGATCACATGGCTGACCAAGAAGGGGAGTAGCAACAAAGGAGTCAAGATTAAGAGGGAAGAGAAAGAGGATGCAGCTCTAGAATATGTGGGAAAGTACGAGAAGAGGAAGAAGAAGGACCTCTCCAAGGTCAAGTGCTTCCATTGTGGGGAACTAGGTCACTATCGAACTAGTGTTAGAGGAAGAAGAGTAAGGGAGAGGCTTCTAACTTGAAGGGAGTGCCAACGAGGGTAGAGAAGGAAGTCGAGGAGGATGATGATTGTGCCATGAGTGCTCATGTGCCACTTGAGAAGAAGTGGGGAGGCATCGAGTTATAGTTAGGAGGACTACAGGCAATGAGGAGCAAGATCCTTGAGGTAACCAACCTCTTGGATTATACCTTGCTACAGGAGGCCCAAGGAGAGAGTAGCAGGACTGGCAGATGTGGGTAGATACGGATGTAGATGGAGTGACAGAGAGTGCTACAATGCAGGAGTCCCCAGGTTGCATGAGCCTAGTAGGCCATAATAGTGCGAGAGGCATAGGAGTGTTGCACTAGTGTAGAATGGAATAGAGAGGTGTGCAATGGTGCGAGATGTAGGGAGTTGTTGCATCAGCTCATAGGCCAATAGAGGGAGCACTTGTTAGCGACAGAGGGAGCTTCAACATCGAAAGTGTTTCTAGCTTGACAGGGATGTTAGAAGTTGGGTGGATCAGTTACTTACTTCTCAGTAACTGAGTTGCATTGTAGTAGCACGATGTAGCATGATGAGAGGTGGATGCAGTGTAGATGTAGTGTTGGGAGGATGGACTAGTAGCATCACGAATGCAGAAGAAGCTTCCGTATGGATGAAACAGTGGCACTGGAAGGGCCATGGGTAGTAGTACAGGATGCAGCAGTGGCAGTGGAAGGGCCATGGGTAGTAGTACAAGATGCAGTAGTGGCAGTGGAAGGACCATGGGTAGTAGTACAGGATGCGACAGTGTAGAGGATGTTGGGCGGGGAGGCCTAGCATCAGCACAAGGACCGATGCTAGATAATTAGGGTGATGCTCACTATGGAGTAGTACTAGAGCTCAATCCTGGCTAAGAGAGAGTGTTGATTTTGGGTAGCATCATATGTGATTTAGCCATGAAAATTGTTGGAGAGGCTAAATCACATGAGATATCGAAGACCCAGAAATGGTTTGGACAGATTGTACCCAATTTGGGAGATATTAAAATAATTAATATTTTTAATGGAGTTCCTAAGTCCAAACTTAGGAAAAATAAAATATTAATGGGTATTAATATAAAACTGGGTTATAAGGTTCCAAAAGTCATGGATCAAGCCAAATCTAATCTTATCCATTGATTAGAAATTTAATCTCAGTCGTTGATGGACCAACAAGAAAAGTATAAGAGGAGGCTTAAGGGCCAGTTGGAGAACACACTAGAATGATTAGTCATTAATTTTGCTAGAGCGGGGTTGCTAAGAAAAATTTGAATCAATGATCAATAGTGAGGGACACTGAGTATGAGGCATATAGGTAGATAAAATACTAAGAGACCAACGAAGAAGTAGAGAGAGTGAGAGAAGCAGCCAATCTAGGCTATGCAGAGCCCAATAGAGATAGCACAGAGGCCAAAGGGATTGCGTCATGCATGCAGAGGCCGTTGGAGTGATGGAGAGGGTCCCAGAGGGTGTGCAGTTCCTTAGAGGGCTGGTGTAGAGGGTCCTGCAATTGACGCAGGTCAATAGGAGGCTAATGCAGAGGCCAGAAGGGCCAGCGCTAAGCTTCAGTTGTGTTGGAGAGGGTTTCGTGGGACAGGTTTACTGAATACCTGTTTTCCAAGATAGCGGTATTTTTTCCATGTATTTTTCTCAATCAAGTGATCTTGTTAGGAACCCATTTGTACTCAGATAGTCTGCATAATAATATAACCCTCTAAATAGTTGCACCGGTTTTCCCGCATTGGTTTTTTCTGGGGACATTTGTCCAAAAATAATGGTGTCACTTATGTGCTTGTTTTCTTTCAATTGATGATCTGTATATATTGTCACTGTATTGTGTTTATTTTACTATTTAAATGTATTAAATAACTTGTTCGAATTTGAACAAGTAGAAGAAATAAACCAACGGAATACAGATTAATTTTCTAATGGATAGACTTAGAAAATTAAATAGTTCTATTTATCTTTGCTGAAATTGTTCATGACTCTATTGGGATATACATGGATGATTTCACCCCTTATAGATGTCGCTTCCAGGAAAATCTTTCTAATCGGTGCAAAGTCTTAAAGAAATGCATGAAATGAATATTTCATTAAGTCATAAGAAATGTGATTTTTTTATGAATGTAGGGATTGTCCTTGGCCATTCTATATCCAAGGAAGGGATATAGGTTGACCCAAATAAAATTTCCATCATTAAAAGGGTCCCTATACCCAAAAAACAAAGAGATACCAAGAGTTTCCTTAAATTAGTTGGTTATTATAGAAAGTTCATTAAATACTTTAGTAAACTGGATTCACCCTTGTTTGGACTACTAGCTAAGGATTTTGATTTTTGTTGGACAAGCAATCTTCAAGAAGCCTTCGAAGTACTAAAATATAAGCTGACCACTGTACCCAACCCTAGAGGTCCCAATTGGGCACTACCTTTCCATATACACATAGATACCTCACATAAAGCTATAGCGGCTACCATAAGACAAGTCAAAGGCAAATTTCCTTATGTTATCTATTTCATCAGTAAGAACCTTTCTAAAGCTAAGTTAAATTATACATTCAATTAAAAGGAACTCTTGGATGTGGTACATTCTTCAGACAAGTTTAGGAATTATATCACTGGTTAACGAACTTTTGCTCACATTGGTCATGTAGCCGTTAAGTATTTAATGAATAAACCTAATGTCAATGCTAGTATAATTATATGGTTGTTATTATTACAACAATTTGATTTTACTATTATTGATAAACCAAGGAAAGAGAACGTGGTTGCAGATTTCTTGTCAATACTAACCTTGCCTGTAGAAAAGGAAGAAATGGTAGATGATAAACTTCCAAATGAACATCTCTTCTCCCTCTTGGTGCTTTCTCCTTGGTTTTCTTATATAACCAACTACTTGGTTACTGGGAAGTTCCCTCCTAACCTATCCTCCAAGGAGAAAAGAAAGAGTTTTAGGAAGAGTGCTAGTAGCCCATTCACTTAGATTAGGGGAAATATTTTCATATTGGGGTCAAATTAGATTGTGAGGAGATTTTTGAGGGAATAGCAAGCCTTTGACATCCTCTTAGCATGCCATGATGGACCTTGTGGGGGCCACATTTTCTGCTAAGAGGATAACCTTCAAAGTTTGACAACAAGGTTAGTACTGACCCACTTTACATCTAGATGCAAGGAGGTACACCACCAGATGTGATCAGTTCCAGAGGATGGGTAAGCCCACACCTAAGGATGAAATTTCATTACAACCTCAAGTGACTCTAGAGCCATTTGAGAAGAGGGGCATGGATTTCATTGGGTGCATTTATCCCCCCACTTCTTTCCATCAGTTAGCTAGCAATTGGACCATGTTTTGCCTCCTTGTTGAAGTGTTACAAGACTATCCTGAGTTGCTATAGGATGCCTTATTTTTCTACCAGAGCAACCTTAATTGCTATAGGAGGTAGATACGATTAGAGAAAAGGGGTCCAAAGGTCATGTTTTATTTATAACTTATTGCGAGAGGTCCACCAACACCCATTCATCACTCATCCACTCAATCTAGCCAAAATTCATCTTTAAATTTCACTCTGCCTTACATAGAGAAAAAATCAGAAAAAACTTTGCCTTCAACTTTTCCACTACCTACAACACCTCTTGAGGATTTTAATATTTTCCTTATACCTCCTATGACTTTCCTTCAATCCCACATGCAATAAGAATTATCAAATAGTATTTAAGTGATTTCTATAGGAAGGGACTCCTCCTGTAGCAACCTATACAGTTGCAATATAATCCATAATCAAGTTTTTTTCTTTTACACCTACAAAGCATAAGATTATCTACCTTGAGCATCATGAAGCCATTTCTAAAGTTGAGAAGGGACACATCATCCTTAGAGAGAATATATCAGATAATCCATCCATTCCATTAGCAGCAAATTGGACACTAGGAAGAAGCCTGCACACACAACAGTTTTATCAGTCAAGGAATCATCAAAGTTGTGAAGACCTTGTTGGAATAAGGAATTACTGAGAGGGGCAGTGAATCAGTAATAGTGAAGTTTTTTATTTTTTAAGAGTGAGCCTTTAACTCTTTCACTATGGTCAATTACTTGTGAGAGATTTCATACAAAGTACAGATAATTAGCAAGGTAAGGCATTCACATTTACATGCAATCCATCACATAAGCATCATACACATATTAACATATGTATTTTTATGTGGAAACCCATAGGGAAAAAACACCAATCTGTTGGTTATTATGATGTAATTTAAGCACCTAGTTAATTACATCAATTTGTTTGTGAGAACCCACTCATAGGAGGCATAGACCCCCTTAAGATAGCAAGCACGTACTTGTCAAGAGGCACCAACATCTTAAGAATGTAGTCCACCACCTGCTATAGCCATTGTTCTACCTTTCATACAATTTTCAAAAAAAAAATAGATGTAATTACATATACAAAGAAATAGCAATATGGTCCACAAGAGTATCATAATTCTACTCTTGGTCATCTATTGTTCCATATGCTCTCTTGGCCTCACATAGCAAAACGTTTTCCTCTTCTCACAATGACATATACTATGCTCTCAACCTTCTATTGCATAGGCTCACTTCAACACTCTGCTTCAGTTCAACACTTGGTCTAGTTGCTCAAATTTCACACAATCCTCTCCACTCTCTTCAACACATACACAACAATATTGTATTTCGAGTAGCTGAATGGAAATTATGAGTTTTGTTCATGTGCTGCATTGAGCTCAATGTTCTCTCTATCACCATCCACACTGCTTGCGAGTGTACTCCTGGCATGACACTCCATTCTTCTGTTGCATCTCTTTTTACAAATTATGTCATTTCATTAAAAAATAAGAATGAGCTTCGTTCGCTTCACCATCTCACTATGTGACTCTCCATGTTGAGAATTTAATGTCAGTCCACTTGCACACTCCACTAAGATTCCCCATGCCTATTCATGGCTCGTACAACTTTATTGTACTTCTTTATTGCTTATATGTTCTTCATTTATTTATATAAGACGTGCGTGGGAGATCAAAGATGGATTTCTTTGAACATCGAGACAAGCCCAATAGTTCTTCTCTAAGAATCGTGGTCCTCATCACCTTGACTGAGCAATATTTGTAGTCACAATTAACTTCATCAACTAACTCCTTTGCGTGCATTTAATCTCAAGTTTTTGACTCATTATCCTTTAACACTTTGCACTATAATATCAGAGCCCTTTCATTTCTGAACTTTTATTGAAACAAATGCTATGAAGGAGTAAGATTCTGATGCCTTTAGCCCTTCTTATGCTGAATCTTAGCCTCTTTTCCGCCATAGGATTGCTTCCTATGACCTGCAACTTCATACTCATTTATTTTGAAATACTGAAGCTCTCATATTTCATAACTTTTAATTAAAATGATGTTACAAAATCAAAAGTCTTTGCTCTACCTTTGGCACCTTTTTCTTAGCCCCTTCTTGTTTTTCCTCCATGGGATCAGTTGCTATGACCGACGATATAACATTCAAGTGCTAAAGTCTTTAGGCTCCTGCCAAGGGCCTATGTCCATGTGTTATCACTCTCACTTGGTTCTTTTTGGCTTCTACAACCAAGTGCCACCAATATTAGAATCTTCCTCCATTGTAACTTTCCTCCAAACCGCATTTTCAAAGGAATTCCAAAATCTTTGACCTCTGATATATTTCCATAGAACTTAGGTGCTTAACCTTCTTTGATCCCTTGGTCCTTTCATTCCCCTTGACCAAATGCCAAACAATATCAGAGCCCCTTTCATCAAATCAGAACTTTGCATAATACAATTACACAGGATTTACGAAAACTCCAATATCCGAAATTCCGACCTCCGAGATGACATCATGTTGATGTCATCAACTCCACGTGGCCTCTCCTTAGTGGTGGCATGTGTCATACAGATTTTCCTTATTAGACCACTTGAAATGCTGAATTTGAATACCACATGTCCTTCATATTGCCACATCATGTTAACATCATCTGCCTTGTCAACTTCGCAGGTCCAATCACCTACTACCGTGTGTCCTATTTGTAATGTCCCCAATTAAATTAATTTTGTTTAAGAATAATTCCCATTTTTGCAATTTGGGCGTTGGGAATGTTTTGGCATGAAAACTTAGGAAAAGTGGGTTGAGGGAGTCCTCACTTAATTTTTGGGAGAAATGGAGGCCACCAACATTAGAGAAAAATAAAATTAATGGGTATCAGAATATGGGGTCCACATGAAGTACACACTTGAGGAAGAAGGAATTCGAATTCCATGAGAAAAATCAAATTGGTAGAGGGACCTACAAGGGATGCATGGCCACCAATTATAAAAGAAAGGAATGAGGGATAAATAGGGGTCTTTTGACTATTTCAAAATCAGTTTTGCTTTAGCTATTTAGTTGACACAATATTGTGTTGTTTAGCACACGAGTGTCTTCGAGTGGAGATCTCAACCATTGCTTCGGTGGACTTCAAGTGCCAACCCTAGGAGGGAGTTATACTTCATTCCAAGTCATACCAACAACAGTGAGTCAAGTTACAACAATAGTAAGTCGAGTTACAACAGCAGGGGAAGTAACAATAAGGAGGTCAAGTTATAGCCACATGGAAAGGAGCAACAGAAGGGTCGAGTTACAACATCAAGAAAGTAGCAGTAGGCGGGCCTAGTTACAATAATAGGAGAATAGTAGAAGGGAGATTAAGTTCCAACAACAGGGAGAGTAGTAGCAGCGCAGAACATGGAGAGCAAGAATAATGCAAAGCAGGGAGAGTAACAACAGTGCAGGGACTACACAGTCATTGGAGTGAGATTTTTTGGGGAAACATTTTCGCGAGAATTTTGGAGGTGGGGAGATGGGAGATCATTTGGAGGGCCATTTGTGGAGGATTTTTGGAGTTTGGAGTGTAGATATTGACAGGATCAGTCATAGTAACAAAATTCGTATCTAGAGGAGGGCCAAGTTGTGAAGGGTCAATTTTTGAAGGTTGGAACCAAGGGAAACCCTTTTTGGGTTTTTCTGGATTTTTGGCAAGGAGAACTCTCCTAGTTTTATAGAATTTTCTACGCACTCTAGAGTGGGAAAATCTGGGGGAAAATTCAGGAAACAATGTAGTTTTGGAGCAACAATGCAATTTTTGGAGGAGCTTGATATTGTAGCTGCTGAGCTTTCTTGTATTCATCACCTGGTGCTTGTAGCTTGCCTTGGGAAAGCCCATGTGAAACTTCTCCAACTCATTGTACCACAACATATATTATTAATAAAAAGTTGGCCATTTGGGGATTTGCAGAAATTTTTGGTTCATGTGTATTTGTTTCTGAAAATTTCCGTGTTATTGTATATGCATTTCTTTGTTATCATTGTAAAATTTCCATTAGGAATATTATAGTGGTATCAGAGCATGACCTTGGCTAGTTGTGGAGTAGCCATCTAGATCATGGAAGATTTGGGCATGTATGCACTGCGATGGGTGAACTATAGACAAACCCATGGCTTAAGGGAGAGTGAGTATCATTGAGGGAAAAA
>APFE030410202.1:73775-142426 GCA_000404065.3 Pinus taeda | reverse complement strand
CTCAAGAAAAGATAGAAAAGATAGATCAACGCCTTATAATTCAGCCTCTTCAAGGGGGGAACCTCCTTTACATTACATAAATGAACAATTCTTGGATGATTCAAATGACAAAACCTCCTTTCTATATATAGGAGTCTAAGGAGTCACAATATAATCTAGTCGACCTAACAATAATAATATAAAGCCACAAAAATAACAATAGAGGGATTCTATGGGGCACAGTAATAACAATATGGGGGCAATAGGGGCACAACAATATTAATAAGGGGTATAACTACAATAGTAATGGGGTAATCACTAGTATTATAGGGACCCAACAGTTGGTGATGAAACCCTTGGCGATGTTCTTGGAGAAATTCCTGAATCTTCTTCTGCCTCTGAGTTTTCTTTTATTTCTACATTGACATGCTATATGCTCTTTGAGGGTAATTCTTTTGTTGAGTTGAGTTTGGTACTCCTTATTAGACCTATGGCAGGGGTCTTTTGAGTTTTCTTCCTTTCTGTTGTAGGCTTCTCTGTTTGCGGAGAAATCTTTGTCTCTTTACTAGCTTTCTTTCATCTAACATTTCTTTTGTTTATTTTCTCTAAAACTTATACAAGAGGGATGTCATCCTCTGGCAGTTTTTGTGGCTATTGTGGTTCTTGTTCTTGTGTCCTATCAATTTTATTTTCCTTCCCCTCTTAGGTCTGTTGCTATTTGGTTTCCCACGAGTTTCTTCCTGAGAGTGATTTCTTACTAAAAAGCTTTCCCAATTATCACCTATGTTTTGGAGAAGAGATTCAACAAGTATTTTAACTAGACCATGGTGATACATTGTATTATCTATGAACTAAATTCTCCTTTGAATATCCCCTGGCATCTTTCTAAGACTATTCAACAACAAATATGGAAGATTATCTCATTTTCTTCAAAAAAATTCATTAGCAATCGAATATGATAGAAAAACATACATCCAAACCTTCCTTCGCAGGTAGCAAATATTTGGATTATTAGAAGTAGGTTCCTCCACTTACTTTTTAATGTCGTGCTTGGCATGCCCTTCTTGGAAATGGTGGTGTCCATACTTCGTTTCTTCAAGAAAACTTTCCAGTCTTCTTTTTCAATACCTCTATTCTTGAACCATTTCTCTCCAATCCACAAAAGTCTAATGGCTTCAGCTATAAACGACTTTGTCACTATGAATTTGATGTCTCCTATCTCCACTTCAACTCCATCAAAAGCCTTGGCGAAGGATTTGGTCACTTCTTTGTGGAAGCCGTCGAATTTCTCTACAAATTCTAGCCACTGGGCTTTCTGCAACAATTCTTTTGTCTGTGGATAACTCTCCAAAAATTTCTTCCCTTTTGGCTCTGCTCTAACTATTACTCCCATGGTCGAGAAGCTTCGTTTCAAAAATTGTTTTGTTTAACTCGGTAGGATGGCTTGGTAGGGTTTTTAGAGAGGAAAGACCGAGAGTGTGAGTGATGGAATAATGAGAGCGTAGGTAGTGAGGGTATAAGGGAATGAATCAAAATCTAACTGTTAAGATCATTCATGTTTATGCTTTGGGCGGTCGATTCAATGGATCGGAATATGAGTTATGACAATTGGGAGTGAATGGAAGATTATGCATGATTTGACATGACACGGTCAACTTTTTGCAATAATGATTTTGATTTTTTGGTAGTACAATGTCTTATAATTCATATATGTAATGTTTTGATCCCTATTATTAAATTAAAGAAGTGCATACCTTTGAATTATTTTATTGCTAACCTTTGGTTGCTTTTTATGCTATCTTCAGGTACTTTGTAGTGGAGGGAGTCAATCATTCCTTTACTTGTATCATCAGAAGTTTCTGTCAAATTGGCTGCATAAAGTCATCAGAGCTACAGAAAATCAATAATTACATAGCTATTTATTTTTTGAAAAGAAAGGGATAAAAGAAGATGGAATTCTAAAAAATGGGATACAAAGAAAATTTAACATGCCAAGAATTCTTGGATTTCACCTTGAATTTTCTGCATAAACATGCCAACAATTGTTGGTTTTCATGTTTATACATATTTATTATTATTATTATATGAAAAATAAATTTTTAAGGTGGAGAAGATGAAGAATTCTTCTTGACCAACTTCAAATCAGATTTGTCATAGAAAATCTTTACAAATTCCTCCTTTGTCATTGGCTTATGATAGATCCTGAGTCGATGTCCATTCACTAAGAGAGGAACTTTTTCTTCATCAATAGTCCTAATTCTGACTGCTCCATTATCAAAAACAATTTCAATCTCGTAAAGCCTAAGCCAGTGAGTTTCAAACTTTCCTTGGGAATTTCTAAACTTTGAATCAAAGAGTAATGCCTAGTCTCCTGGCTGAAATATTCTTTCTTTGATGTATTTATCATGCCATATGGATCTCTATTGCTAGACTAAACTAGTCTTCAGGATAACATCTTGCCTTATTTCATCAAGCTGATTGAGTTGTCCCATTCTTTGCTTTTGTGCTTTTGATAAG
Organism: Pinus taeda; assembly: GCA_000404065.3. Classification (NCBI taxonomy): domain Eukaryota; kingdom Viridiplantae; phylum Streptophyta; class Pinopsida; order Pinales; family Pinaceae; genus Pinus; species Pinus taeda. The sequence goes on along the minus strand of APFE030410202.1, from coordinate 139,930 downwards.
TCAAGTACCAACTTAATTGTTGTCTTGTAGGTCTAAATTTGGAACTCAATTGGAAATAGGACTTGTTTCCCATAAAAAAGTTCATAGGGTGTGTGTCTTGTAATGCTTTTCCATGTGGTATGATAGGCCCATAAAGCTTCTGGAAGCTTTTCTACCCAGTCCCTTTTGTGCAAGTGAATTGTCTTAGTGAGGATTGCTTCAATCACTTTGTTGGTAGACTCTACTTGTCCATTTGCTTGTGGATAGTATGGAGTAGATTTTCGATGCTTGATTTTATATTCCTTCACTATCTTTTGCACTACTCTAGATGTAAATGGCTTTCCTTGATCTGTTAAAATTTCTCTTGTGACACCAAAATGAGTAAAAATATCCTCAAAAATAAATTAAACTACAACATTTTCACTAGCAAAAGAAAGTGCTTTAGCTTCTACCCTTTAGTAATATAATCAGTGCATACAAGAATATATTTTTTTGTTTTAAAGATGGATTAATTAGTCTAGCAAACTCCAAAGCCCATTTTTCGAAGGGTTCAATGAGTACCTGAGGTTGTAGTGGCATTTCGTCTGAAGGAACATGTCTTCCCATTCTTTGACAGCTATCACACCTCTTAACATATTCCTTGGCATCCTTAAAAAGGGAAGGCCAATAATATCCTAAGAGAAAGACTTTATAAGCAGTTATTTTGTCAGCAAAATGACCCCCACATGGTTCATCATGGCATGCTTTAAGTATCTCAGGTATTTCATCTTCTCTTACACACCTTTGGATGATGAGATCTCGTCTTGTCTTGTATAATTCTTCATTCATCCATGAATCAGATGCACTTGTTTGGATTATTCTTCTCTTTTCGCTAGGAAACAAATAAGGAGGTAACTTCCCTGTAACTAAATAATTGGCAATACCTACAAACCAAGGCGATTTAGTAGATAGTGCAAAAAGATATTCACCGGGAAACTTATCCTCTACAAGTGTATCATTGGTATCATTTTGAATTCTAGATAAAAGGTCAGCAATTGTGTTTTGTATTCCAAATCGGTCCAGAATGGTGATATTGAATTCTTGTAACAGTAATAGCCATCGTGTTACTCTACCATTAGTAACTAGTTTATTCATTAAATATCTAGTGGCAGAATGGTCTGTGTGAACGAAAGTTTCATAGTGAGTGATGTAATGTCTAAATTTATTAATGGCATGAATGACAACTAAAAACTCCTTTTTAGTTACAATATAATTTAGCTTTGCCGGAGTTAAATTTTTACTAGTATAATAAATGGCATAAGGAGTGAGGTCTTTTTCTCCTAACACAACTCCTAGGGTTGTGTCTAAAGAATTAGTTGATATATGAAAAGGAAATTCCCAATTAGGTCCTTTTAAAATGGGTGCTTCAGAGATCTTCTTTTTCAAAATTTCAAAAGCCTTTTGACAATCAGAGTTCCAACTGAATTCACAGTCTTTGGTGAGTAATTTGAAGAGTGGAGATGCAATCTTTGTGAAGTTTTCTATGAATCTTCTATAATATCTGGTAAAACCAAGAAAACTCCTAACATCTCGTTGACAACTTGGGATTGATAATATGGAAATAATTTCTACCTTAGATGAGTCTACCTTAATTCCATTTCCTGAAATATGGCGACCTAAAACAATTCCTTCATTAGACATCATAAAACATTTTTCATGACTTAATGAAAGATTTGCTTCTTTGCATCTTATGAGAACTTTTTCTAAATTTTCAAGTGCTTCTTCAAAAGAATTTCCATAAACTGTAAAATCATCCATATACACTTCCACACAATCATGAATAAGATCAGAGAAAATTCCTAGTACTGCTCTTTGGAATGTTGTTGGGGATTTGCATAATCCAAAAGGAAGTACTCGGTAAGCATAAGTCTCCCATGGATAAGTGAATGTGTTTTTGTCTTGATCTTTAGGTGCTACCTGAATTTGATTATACCCACTAAAACCATCCAAAAATGAGAAATATCTTTTTCCTGCTAATGTATCTAAAACTTGATCTATGAAAGGAAGTGGAAAGTGATCCTTCAAAGTTGCTTTATTCAATTCCCGTCATCAATTCATACTCTCCATTTTCCATTTTTCTTAGGAACAACTACTAAGGGTGAAACCCATTGACTGTCTCATATTGGATAAATGAAATTTACATTTAACAGTTTCTGCAATTCCTCTTTAACAATTTCTTTTAAGTTTGGATTCATTCTTTTTTGTGGTTGTCGAACTTGTCTAACATTTTCTTCAATATAAATATGATGCATGCAGGTTTTAGGATCAATTCCCTTCATATCAGTGTATTCCCATGCATATGCATAAGAGTGTTTTTGCAATATTTCTACCAATTTCTTTTTCTGTAATTCTTCCAAGTTTTCATTGATGTTCAAGATTTTTCCTGGAAAAATTTCTATTGAAGAGTTTCCAAATTTTTCCATAGAATGTAAAGACATTTGTCTAGATGATAAATATTCAATATTACATTGTTCTTGAAAATTTTGACTATTGTCACAATATAAAGAGGGTTCATTATTTTCTATTGAATTTAAAATTTGATCATCTTCATTTATTTGTACAATAGTGAAAATTGGTTGTATATCATTATCGTCATCTATCCATTCTTCATTTTCTACTTCTATCATTGTTTTTGCAGGTGGGTACAATATAAATTTCTTTGTTGAGCTTCCATCTGAGATAAACATGTCTCCTGATCTACAACTGATAAAAGCATTGACTGTAGTTAACCATGGCCTTCCTAAAATTAATGGATGTCCTCCTAAATTATTCTTGGGTGTTAAAATCATGAAATCAACAGGATATTCCCAAGAATCTAAGGATACATATATATCTTCTAACACACCATCAGGTTTAATTACAGACCTGTCTGCTAAGTGTAACAATGTTGGTGTGTATTGAAGATTAGGAAGCTTCAATTTATCCATAGTTTATTTGCTCATTATGTTTATGTCTGCTCCTAGATCAATCAGTGCGTTTGGTATTTCAGTTCCATTAATATGTGTTTTCACAATGGGGCTTCCTGGATCTAAATATTTTTGAATTGTTGTCTTCCCCATCATGATATTTGCAATTCTCTTGACTAGTTGAATTCTTTTTATTTCTTTTCTTTTTCTTCCTGATCCTTGAGTACTCAATTCCTTAGTTGCTTTTGCAAAAATCGGTATTTCTTTTCTTGCTTGTAATAAAGGAATTTTTATATAGACGTTTTTCAATTCATCTAACATATCATAATCAAGCAATATGATTTGTTTTTCTACTCCTTTATAGATTTTCAACCTTTCAGGAAAAGGTGGTCTTGAGATAGATACTAAAGTTTGTTATACAATAGGAGTATTATTAGAATGTGTAGGATTTTTTCTGTTTCAATATTTTCTTTTTGAGGAAGGGAAATCTCTTCTTCAGAGTTATTATTATCTTTTTGAGAATTCTTTTGTGTTTCCTGAATAACAACAGATGGTTTCTTCATTTCTAATACTCTACCAGACCTTAATTGAACATTATTCATATCTAATGGAATTATCATGTAAGTTTGAGGATTATGTCCTTCTAAGTTGTAAAGAGGTTGTGAAGTTTTATTGTTTGGATTTGGGAGTGGTTGAACGGGTAATAGATTTGGTCTTTGTGAAAATGGCAAAGAAAGTTGTGGATTTTCATTTTGAGCTTGAGCTTGAGGTAACTGGTTAGTTTGAGGGAAGTATTGTGGTGGAAATTTTGGATAAGGTGGAGGATATTGTTGATATTGAGAATATCTTCCATACGGATTTTTCCATCCTTGATTCCAAGATTGTGGTTGAGGCCAAGGCTACCATGGCATAGGTGGATTCCAATTATTTTGTGAAGATTGTGCAAATTGTTGAGGATTAAAACCTTGAGTTTGATTTGTTTGAGGATTTTTCCATGGTCTTTTGGCAATAAAGTAAAGAGGGTCTACCTGATTTGGCATTCCTTCTTCACTAAACACAACCTTAAGACCTGGTATAGAGGGACATTCTTTTGTATTGTGATTTTCCACACATATAACATAGGTTTCTGTGCTTTTTAAATCTAAAGGACATTTTCTCAGAGCATGTTTCTTTCTACACCTAGGACAAAAGATGGATAATGCAACATTTTTGGCTTTTTGCTTGTTTTGTATTTTAAGGGTGTCAATTTGCTCACTAAGACTCCCTAGAATATTTGTTTTAGAATTATCAAGCAAACTACATATTTATGCCCTACTTATTGTCCCGGCTGCAGATTTGTTTACTCTTGATAAAAGAAGATCCCTTGAACTTTTCCTTGTTCTTGCTTTACCTCTTGAAATATGCACACATAGATCACAAATATTTGTAAATGGTAACTGTGAAATATCTCCTTTCCCATTAGATTGAGAAGATAAATCCACTCATATTTAATGGATTTGAGTAAGAGAGCTTTTAAAGTTTCCTCATCCAGATTATTCATTTTTTCCCTTTTGATATTATAAACAAATCTTTCGACAAAGTCTTCAAGATTTTCATCATATCTTTAATGCTATGAGGCATATAATAATCCTTGTATTTTTCTAAGAATGCATCTTTCATTTGTGCCCATGTCCTTATAGAATTCGTTTCTAAATAAAAAACCATTTTAATGTTGAATCCTTTAAGGTGGCAAGGAACAATTTCAGTTTTTGAGCATTGTGCAAATAATCATATGATCTACATAATACTTCAAATTCAAAAAGAAATGTTTATGGGTCTTCACTTCTTATTCCATGAAAATTGGGGAGGATAGAAGGCAAGACGTTTTTCATTGTTAATGTTGTATCCTCATCAAAGATAGGGAATCCAAAAGGTTATGGATTTCCTCTTCCTCTACCTCTACCACCTCCTCTTCCACATCTTATGTTTCCTCCTCCTCCTCCAATCCTATGTTGTTCACCATTGACATTGTGTACTTCCCCTTCTCCTTCTTCAGCCATGACAAATTCCTTAGAATGAATATCTGGTTCTACAACAAGATTATCTAGCTTTTCTTCTAGTTCTTTTGGTTCTTCTATTAATGGTTGGAAGTAGGTTTCTTCTTCCTCTTCTTCGGTAGGAACTTCGAACTCTTGAGGTAGAAGTTGTTCTCCAGTTCAAGATAGGAAAATTATTCCTGTTGTTGGGGTTGTAGGATCTACTTCTATTATAGCTTTTGTTGAAGAAGTTGGTGAACTTTTACGTTGGATTTCAGATCTCAAGACTTCTGGAAGTCTATATTGGCCTGCTATGGATGGAATTCGAGTTTGTGTGAGTGGTGTGGCACTACAAGATCGTGGTGGAGTGAGTGATGATGTAAGAATTAAACTCATTCCTCGATCTACAAACCTACCTCTAGAGTCTCTTTCCCTATGCATATCATGTTTTTTTTAAGGCTTCCATTTACATTTCCCCAGCAATGCCGCCAAAATGTTTGGTTAATTTAATGTTCTTAAATTGCAAGCATAAATTATCGACTAGAGTTGGTAAACTTATGAAGTGCAGGTGCATTATATATGCTAGAAGCCTTTCCTTTAGTTTGTAAGAGGATGGTTATGTTTGTTTTGGGATTTTCGTTGTTATCTAGATTCCTATTAGATTAGAGTTATATTTCTACAAATTAATAAGTGGAAGTTAAGCTACTGTTATATTAATTTACCAGGTCATATCTATATTGAGTATCATCCTAAAATATCTTATGTTAATCATCCTAAAATTATGAACCTATCTAAACACCTTGCTGCTATAAAATAGAGTATTGAAATTCAAGTTATTCTAACGATCCTTCAAAAGCTTGCCTACAAAATATATACAAATTATGATTCTAAAGAGCATGGAAGTAATCTTCTAATTACTTAATATAAAGTAGATACAAGTTCTAATTCTAAAAGCATAAAAGTATTGATTGTAATTAAGCGAAAACATTTGAAGAACTAAACCATTAAAAGACCGTGAAGAAATGTAAGTGCAAATGAAATAATGAAATGATAAACGAAATAACTGAGTTATAACGAAATGATGAAAACAATGAAGTAAGGAAACTAATTAGAATGTAGTGATAATGTGAAAACAGAAAGCGATTTAAATGAAAACAACAGAAAGCAGTGAAATGAATTAAACTAAAACCTCGACTGTCTGCATGGGCCCTCCGCATCGAGTAGGTGTGAATTACGCTCACATACGCATCGAATAAAAAAAAGTAACTTTAATTCAATATGAGAATAAAGGTTTGTTTCACAATTCTTCAGAAATTAACTATTACTTCCTACCTATCCTTTACAGAGGATACATACTTATATATAAAATGTGTTCTCAACAATTTGAGACTTCTACGCCTACAAGTATGTTAATCAATTCTTATTCAAATTTGAAAATAAACAGAAAAAGATTTGTCTCGTCGATTTGCTATTTGGAAAGCAAATCAGAGAAACGTGATGCATTCAGACTTTTGCTGCTACGTGTTTGACCCGTGCCTTTGACCGACCCACTCTGTGATTCCTTCAATGAATTGGCTCGAGCGAATAGGATGAGATCCATGAGGGGATCGATCCTCAACTACCCATGTGCTTCTTTGCTTCATTGGAGCACCAGAACCCCACAAACCATGGAGGTAGCTGTAGATTTATAAAATAGTTGCATAATCATGTTAATTATGTAGCTAATGAAATATTTAACATAACAATAGGGCACATTAATGAATATGAGAAATAAAATATATAAGAGTTTTTACCTTATCAAAATCTATGGTTTACTGCTTTTATTAAGTTGATAGCAATGATGAAAGAGAGGAAAATGGAGGAAAAATGGTGTCAAAACAAAACAATTGTGGAACTTTACACAGACTTTCCACATCACTGCCAGAACTCCCAGAAGCCAACCCAACCACTCAGGTAACCAACCCTTGAGACCAACTAATGTTTTGGACCATTAAACCCCAGGACACTCCCTTGATACGGACAAGCATGCATCCAGGAGGCTCCAGATGCTCCCACAGCATGGGTATGCATGCATTTAGGGACTTTCTCCTTGGACCTGTGCTTGTGACTTCAGGATTTGTGCCACTTTTTCAGGCCCAGAGTTCAGGTCACTGCCTAGAACTCAATGACACTTTCAGAACTGAAATATAACAATAGAATAAGGATACACATGCAATCACTTTAACAAGACTTGACTGGACTCCTACTATCCATGATAGGTATTTCATCCAACATGTCACAAATATGTAATCTATAGGCTTAAACAACATATCTGAGCATAGGGGTCTCATACTTATCTGAGAATCACTAAGAAGCATTGTTCCTTTATATCATTAGCTGCATTATCATCTATTAGGTCATAGATACATTATCCATTCATTTACAAATCAAAACATGAGGAGAGCCATACTTCATCATTGCATAATACATGCTTATAACCAGCATAATAACAATAGAAATATCAAGGATACATCAACCATATAAACTACATATAAACCAATATAATACTCATGAATTAACAAGGAGAAATAACCTTATATTCGTGATGCAAAGGCCAACCCAGGATGGGACTACCATATTCCACCCGACCATAGAATGGTTGAGCCAGTACTCTCTTCAGTCATTCAACCTCATGCCATATTCCAAGCATGAACATAAGACTTAAACCAAAAGAACCAACTAGGGCATCCCGAGGTTACACCACCTCACCCTCATCAATATAAACCAGGCTTTACCGTAATCCATCCTGGATCACTAGGAAAAATAGTAAATATGTAATAACAAACTTTACCATGATCTCCACCAGATCACTAGGCCAAACAAGCATGGATGCCACCAGATTTCTCCACCTATGTCGTGAGGAATTTTCTTGTCTCCTAGTCTCTCGGGCTTTACTATAATCCACACCAGATTACTAGGCCCTAAATCGAGACCCACTCTCTAGGCTTTACTGCATATCCCATCTCAGGATTACTAGGCTTGATGGAGAGCACCCACCTCTAGGCTTTATTGTATAGCCCGCCATTCACCGGTTGAGGATTCCTAGGCCCACCAAGGCAATACAAAATCTGGCTTTACCACAACCCATAGTCTGGTTTAGGGGTTACTAGGACATGAGTTCTATTATTCATGGATCCACCTCACTCAGCTTCAAATCCATCCTAAAATCCAGCTCAACCAAAATATGAGAACCCCATCACACCATGGCTATCCGAAAATGGCAAGGCTAGGTTGAAAACACTGTCACACCTGGAAAACATCCATGCCATAATAGCAAAGAACCACATAAAATACCATGCATGCCATATCTAGCAAGAAAAACACACATGCAAATCAATACCTGCAAAGAATCCTATTGTAGTTGCTTCATCCTGCTCTTCCTTGCTTGCTCCTTCCTTCCTCTTACCATATTTGCCTTTATTGATCCAATGCCAAAGTGCTCCAAGAAAACTCTAAGTGTCCAAGAGTGAGAGAGAGAGAGAGGATAATGAGAGAGCTCCAATACTAAACTGACAAAAGGTACCAACTAATCCTCAGAAGACTTTTTATCAATTAGGCCTCTATTTTCTTCATTTTCCATTATTTTCCTTCATTTTCCTCCTCACATGCAACGTACAACCTTTCACCTTCCTTTTCTCCTAATTTCCATTATTTTCATAAATAAATGTGCCAGAAATGCCATTTTACCTTTCCAAAGCCTTTTCCAATGCCTTTTCCAATTTCCTTAGCCATAATAAACCAATGAACACCCACACTAGGATGTTTTGCCCAACATTCAACTTGGAATAAGTGTCCCATCAACCGTGGTTATTATTTTTCCTTTATTAACTTTTATTAGATGGAATTTTCACTAGGGCTATTACAGAATCCTCCCCCTTGTGGGACACTGTCCTCGGTTTTCAACCACACCTATACCTCAGCGAAACTGTTGAAAATCAAACATACTACCCATGGATCTTTATAACATAGCTCGATGCAGTATTTACAATGATCATCCTGCTGAAAATAAAACCAACATGATAACATGACAACTATAATGACATGACACCCATACCACTTGTTGGGGATTTATTACATTGGTCATGCTGGTATTTACATCCATACACATATGTACATGTACCTAAACATTACAGAAAAACATATACCAAACATCATACCAAAATTGCTTTGCCTCAACCGACAAAAAATGAAGGATAAATAGTCTGCATCTGATCCTCCATCTCCCATGTAGCTTCATCGAGCCCAAAGTGCTTCCACTGCACTTTAACCTGCTTGATTGCTCAGTTCCGGAGCATGAGCACCTTTCTCTGTAATATACACCGAGGTTTGGAATTCTCCATATGGATCCACCTGCAATACTGACCAGTCAATCACATGATCAACATCTTTAACATACTTCTTAAGCAATGAAACATGGAAAACATCATGGAATTTCATTGTCGAAGGTAGTGCAAGTCGATAGGCCATTGGCCCATTCCTCTCAATAATCCTGAAAGGTCCACAAAAACATGGTGCTAGCTTGGCACATGATCCAATTTGCGAGGAGCTCTTCTTCGGTTTGATGCACAAGTACACATGTTCCCCAACCTGGAACTCGTTGAACAACCTATTATGATCTACATAGCTCTTCTGCCTATCCTGTGATGCTTTCAAATTCTTCTTGATTACTTGCATTTCTTGTTCCATTTGCACCAACATGTCTGGTCCAATCAACACCCTGTTAACCAAATCACTTCAACTGAAGGGAGTATTGCAACTCTGCCCATACAATGCCTCAAACAGACTCATCTTCAAAGATTCCTAATACCCATTGTTGTAAGTGAACTCTTCCAATGGAAGATTTCACTGATGATGCATCACGTACATCCTCAACATGTCCTCCAATATCCTGTTAACCCTCTCAGTCTGTCCATCTGTCTACGGATGATAAGTTGTACTGAAGGCTAATTTTGTGCCCAAACCTGCAAGCAACTCCTTCCAAAACTTGGAAGTGAACTTTGCATCCCTTTTTGACACAACCTTCTTTGGAACACCATCCAATCTAGCCACATCTATGATGAACACCTGTGCCACATCACTAGCTGAATACATAGTCTTCACTGGAATGAAGTGTGCAACCTTTGTTAACCTATCCACAACAACCATGATGGAATCATGTTGTCTCACTGTCCTTGGAAAACCTGTGATAATGTCTATGGAAATGACCTTCCATTTCCACTCTGGAATCGTAATCAGTTGTAGCGGTCCACCTGGATGCCTACTCTCTACCTTTACCTGTTGACAATCCAAACATCTAGCGACAAACTCTGCTACATCCTTCTTTAGATTCAGCCAATAATAAAACTTCTTCAGTATGACCAATGGCTTTTGATAGCCAGGGTGATTTGAATATGGTTTCGCATGAAACTCCCTCAAAATCACCTTCTTGAGCTCATCGTTGTCTGGCACATATATCCTGTCTCTAAACTTGACCAATCCATCTGCTGTAAGACAATATTCCACATCCTGTGCACCTGCACCTGTACTTGTACCACTACCTGTACCACTATCTGTACTTGTACCTATACCACTACATGTACATGTACCTGTACTGTGCACAATATCCATATATATGATATCTTACTGACATGCCTGCAAGGTCCTATCCTGTAGATTTGTCCCATAGGAACTCATGGCTGCTGTATGATTTACCTATATCCGCCTGTTAAGAGCATCTGCGACCCTGTTCTCCTTTCCTTTGATGTATCTCATCTCAAAATAAAACTCATTGATCGTGGCCAACCATCTAGCTTGCCTGGCATTCAGATTTGACTGGTCAAATAGATACCTCAATCCACTGTGATGACTCATCAATACAAACCTCCTGCAAAGAAGATAATGCTTCCACATATTCAATGCATGTACGATCACTGCTAGCTCAAGATCATGCGTCAGATAGTTCTGCTTGTGCTCATTCATTTTTTGTGACTCATAGCACACTACTTGTCCTTGCCGCATAAGGACTCCACCAAGTCCTCTCTTGCAAGCATCTGTACATACTACAAATTCTTTGTTCAGATCTACGATCTTTAACACTGGAGCATGTGTCAACATCTACTTAAGCTTCTCAAAATTGGTCTCACACTCCACTATCAATTCAAACTTCTTACCTTTCCTCTGCAATGATGTAATAGGATAAACAATATGTGAGAAGTTCCTGATGAACCTCCTGTAATAGCCTGCCAATCCCATGAAGGATCTCACCTCATCTACATTTCTAGGAGCTGCCCACTCCATGATAAGTCTTACCTTTTCTAGATACACTGTTATGCTCTCCTTAGAGACAACATGTCCCAAGTAATGTACCTCAGTATGAAAGAAACTACACTTGTTGAGCTTAGCATACAATTGATGCTATCTCAACAACCTCAACACTGCTGCCAAATCCTCAGCATGCTCTTCCTCATTTGTAGAATATACCAATATGTCATCAATAAACACAATAACAAACTTGTACAAATAGGGACGCAACACACTATTCATCAAACACATAAAGGTAGCTAGAGCATTAGTCAAACCGAATGGAACTACAATAAACTCATAATGCCCATACCTTGTCTGGAAAGTTGTCTTGTAAATGTCCTCATCTTTAATGCGTACTTGATGGTATCTGGATCTCAGATGAATCTTCGAGAACACTGCTACTCCCTTCAGATGATCAAACAAGTCATCAATCCTAGGCAACAGATACATGTTCTTGATGGTCACTTTGTTCAACTACCTGTAGTCAATACATAATTTGAGAGTACCATCCTTGTTTTTCACAAACAATACCGGTGCGCCCCATGGCAATACACTTGGCCTAATGTATCATTTTTCAAGCATCTCTTTTGGCTACAACTTTAACTCTACCAACTCATGTGTGCTCATCCTGTAAGGTACTTTTGATGTTGGAGGTGTCCCTGGCACTAAATCAATAGAAAAGTCTACTTCCCTGTGAGGTGGCAACTCTAAAATATTTGCGGGAAACACATCCTGAAACTGCTATAGGACTAGGTATCTACTCAAAACAGCCGCTTCCTCAACTTCCTTACCTTTGTCGCTAGAAATATGCACTGCAAATAACACACGCCCTTTTCTACAGTCGCACTTTGCCTGCATAGTTCTCACCATCCTAACTAATGTGGATTTCTTCTTTCCTTGTAAGACTCTTGGTTCCCCATTGTCATCCAAGCACTCAATGGCTTTGTCATAACAATCCGCCTTGGTCCTATGAAGTTACAAACAATCCATGCCCAACAACATATTGTATGATCCCAATGGTAATACATTCAAATGTGTTGTAGTGGGCATACCATTCAAATCAAATGTACAAGCTCTTACCCAATGCTGAACTCACTTCTTTGTACATGTATCCAACTACACTAACCAAGATTCTGCATGTCCTTCTTTATTCAAACCACACTTATACACCAATTCAAGATTAACATAACTATAATTAGATCCAGGGTCAATCAAAATAGAAACAACTTGATCACAAAACTTACCGTCCATCTCAATGATAGATGCTTGATGGTTTGCCTGTCTGTTATCCAATGCTGCATAGATACAAGGAATGCTCTAACAAACATCCCCAATAGTCTGCGCCTCCTATGCACTATATACCTGAGGCCTACCACCCTGATTATGTGGATAAACTCTCTTAAGGTGTTCCTTACTGCATGTCCAAAACTCCAACTCTCTAGTACCATCACCTCTATGATGTTGTTGTGATCCATGTCCCTGTCTAGCTGCATTGAACTTCTTTTGTGGTGCCACATTTTCCTTCTCTTTTGCATTCTGAGGCCTTTTTCTTTTCGACTACCATTTACCTTTACTGTTATCTTTCCCTTTCCATCCGTGCTGAGATTCATTCTTATGCTTTGATTGTTCGTAAAAATGCTTCAATTTCCCAATAAGTTCCTCAAGTGACCATGGCTCATCATACTCAATCCGATCTCTAAATGCTAATGGAAAACCACTGAAAATAACTAAATTTTAGCCTTCTCATCTTTAAGATACAGTACATACCTCAATAGCTCCAGGAACTTGGTCGTATACTCCTCATCTTCCATCGATCCCATCTTTAGCTCATAGAACTCTTTGGCCTTATTGTTGTAGTACCTTTCTGACAAGTATTTCTTCATGAAAAGCCTCTTGGAATCATTCCAACTCAAGTCCTCTGTCCTAATGTCTTTGACTCTCTTCACATCTTCCCACCAGATATGTGCTTTACCTCTTAGGCTGAAGATAGCTACTATGACCTTCATATTATCTATGTAATTATGCAACTTAAAGAACTTCTTCATCCCAAGTATGCAAGCCTCTGCATCTTCTGGCTTCTTCAAGTCTCCATCAAAATTAGGTGGCTTTGCTTTCTTAAATTCATTTGGAAAGTATCCCCTATCACTCCTCCTGTAAGGATGATAACGATGACGATCATAATGCTTATCAGAACCAAAACTAGAGTAGTACTTGTGTCCATCACCTATCCTATCTGGAGTATCTCTAACTGTGTCATCTCAATCTGACCTGTGACCTCCATGAGACCTACTGCCATATGCCCCATTAGTTATGTCCTCCTGTCCATGGTTGATCCGAAGTGGCTCTTGTTGTTGCAATTATGACAAAATCTGAAGGAGTATCGCATTAACCTTTGCTTGTTTCTCTTGTGCCTGCATGATTTTGTCATTGTCCGCCTTACAACTCCTTATTTCCTCCTTCAAGCTTCTAAATGTGTCTGCTAAATCAGAAGATTTCCCAACACCACGCTGCTCATTTGATTCATAAGGAGAATCTTTGTAGTCTACCATCTTGCTAGTCATTTCTGATCTCTTTCCTGCAAGGCACATTATGTCAACTAAACTAAATCACAATAACCAACATACCTTAGCAAATTCAGAGAGGATATCTCATCTGCAAGGCCATCCAAATTAGTGTGATACATGTACAAACATAATAATGACAACATATATACATATAATACATAAGCACATAACCATATAACCATCATTCTAGCTAGAGCCCAATCATCAATGCATGACCATATCAACTACACATACCCTGACTTCATGCATGACAAGAACAACCATACTAATGTACACTGGCAATATGCGAGCATAAACAACATGTAACCAATCATACACTCATAAGACACACTTCACAACAACAACATCCTCTTTCACATGGAAACATCACTACAACCATGACCGACACCATGCATATGAAATAAGCATATAAACCACAAGGATGATTAACACACATGCAACCGACATAAATGCAGACCAACTCACACCGCCCATCTAGTCCAAGGGGTGAACCATGCCCTGATACCACTCAGTAACACCCTCATCCCACATCTACCCAAGTAACCCAACCAAGGTAAATATGCTATGAGAGGCCACTATAATGGGATTCAACCTCCTAGGCGGCCTTAAGGAAGTGGAATCGATGGAAACACATCACACAAACCTTCCACATCAGCAACAAAACTCCTAGGATCCAACCCAACCACTCAAGTAACCAGCCCCTGAGACCAACTGATGCTTTGGACCATTAAACCCCTTGACACTCCCTTGATATGGACAAGTATGCATCCAAGAAGCTCCAGATGCTCCCATAGCATGGGTATGAATGTTTCTGAGGACTTTTCTCCTTAGAATTATGCCTGCGACTTCGAGATTTGTGCCACTTTTTCAGGCCCAGAACTCAATGACACTTTCAGAACTGAAAGATAACAACAAAATAAATATGCAGATGCAATTACTTGAACAAGGACTTGCCTAGACCCCTACTAGCCATGACAAGCATTTCATCAAACATCACAAATATGTAATCTACATGTTTAAACAACATACCTAAGCATATGGGTCTCACACTTATTTAAGAATAGCTAAGAAGCATTGCTCCCTTATATCATTAGCTACATTATCATCTATTAGGTCATAGATACACTATCCATTCATTTATAAATCAAAATAGGAGGAGAACCATACTTCCTCACTGTCATAATACATGCTTATAACCAACATAATAACAATAGAAATATTAAGGATACATCAACCATAGAATCCACATATAAACTAGTATAATACTCATGAATTAAAAAGGAGAAATAACCTCATATTAATGATACAAAGGCCAACCTAGGATGGGATTACCATATTCCACTTGACCATAGAATCGCTGAGCCAATACTCTCTTTAGCCATTCACCCCTGTGCCATATTCCAAGGATGAATGTGGGACTCAAACCAAAAGAACCAACCAGGGCATCCCGAGGCTACACCACTTCACCCTCATCAATAGAAACCAGGCTTTATCATAATCCATCTCGGATCACTAGACCAAACAATAAATATGTAAGATCCAGGCTTTACTTAGTGATCTGGTGTGGATTTCGGTAAAGCCTGAGAGATTAGGAGACAAGAAGATTCCTCACGGTGTAGGTGGAGAAATATGGTGACATCCATGCTTGTTTGGCCTAGTGATGGGGTGGAGATCGTGGCAAAGCCTGTTATTACATGTTCATTGTGTTGGCCTAGTGATCCGAGATGGATTATGGTAAAGCCCAGTTTTTATTGATGAGGGTGAGGTGGTTTAGCCTTGGGATGCCCCAGTTGGTTCTTTTGGTTTGAGTCCCACATTCATGCTTGGAATATGGGACAAGGTTGAATGGTTGAAGAGAGATTTGGCTCAACCGTTCTATTGTCGGGTGGGACATGGTAGTCCCATATGGGTTTGGATTTTGTATCATCAATATGACTTATTTCTCCTTGTATTTCTATGAGTATTATACTGATTTATCTGTGGATCATATGGATGCCATTTCATTGGTATTTTTGCTGCTATTAAGCTGGTTATATATGTGTTTCATGACAATGGCTATGTATGGCTCTCATCATGTTTTTACTTGTAAATGAATGGAAAATGTATCTATGGCCTAATAGATGATAATGCAGTAAATGATATGAGGGAACAATGGTTCTTAGCGATTCTCATATAAGTATGAGATCCCTACGCTTAAATATGTTATTGACACCTGTAGATTACATGTTTGTGATATGTTTGATGAAATGCCTATCATGGCTAGTAGGGGTCTATTTAAGGGCTTGTTCAATTATTTGCTTTTGCATCATTGTTTCCCTGTTATTTTATTGTCCTGGAGACGCCATTCAATTCTAGGTAGTGACCTGGGCTCTGGGCTTGCAAAAGTAGCTCAAAACTTGGGGATGCTGGCACAACACTAGATAAAATAGTCCCTAGATGTTGGCATGCCTATAGCATGAGAGCGTCTAGAGCCTCCTGGACACTGGCAGGCTTATAATATGAGAGCGTCCAGAGGTCAAGAGGCCTAAAACTTTAGTGGGACCTAGGGGGAAGCTGTTTGAAGTGTTGGGATGGTTCTCAGGGGTCCTGTAGCTGACATGGAAGGTCTGTATGTTGTGTTTCCATTGATTCCATTTGCTTAAGGTCACATAGGAGGTTGAATCTAATCATAGTAGCCTCTCGTTGCATGTGTACCCTAGTTGGACGATTACTCGGGTAGATGTGAGAGGAGGGTGTTACAATTGTTGTGTGGCCATGCCTGACAGACCCCATTCCATCACAACCAACTCCCCTATAGCTTCCTTGTATGTTTCACTTTCCTTTGATGGATCTAACTTAGGAGGTGGCTTTGCTACTTTTCTCACCCAATGGTATGGTTGGTCCCGTGGTCCACTGGCATCTGTTCTTATCCTTGCTCCTTTGCGCATAATTGTTCCTACTTGTGGTCAATCTGTGTGCTCTTCGGTAACTATCATCTACACATTTTGTCCCTTCTTCTCCCACCACTTCACATAAAGTTGAAGGTAATCCTTGGTAGTATGGCCAAACTATTTACAATAGGTACATGTCGCGTAGGGGTTAGGGTAATCTCACACAAAATGTCTTGGTTTCCCATAGTTAGAACAAATGATCGAGCCCCTGCCTATTCCAAATCTGCCTCTGCCTCTATCTTGAAATCCTTGACCTCTATCTTGCATCCCTTAGCATAGTCTTGGATTGTATCCTCTTGGTGTGTTATAAATTGGCATTACATCTTCAGAACCCTCTGCCTCCGCCCTATATGTATTAGTAGTGCGCTCCCTCAAAAAATCCAATGCGAGACACGTATGTATGTCATGCCCTAATGAATTGCAAAAGTTGCAGAATAATGTTTTAACCAATATTTGATACTTCTGTATCATCGAACAAGGTATGGGTGTTAATTTGGAAGCTCAGTGACAAATTCCAACCATAGGACGAGATTCCTCTTTTTGAGAGGACCAATTTTGACTATTGAAGCGCTCAAGTTGGAGAATAGAAAGTGTATTTTTGAATTAAAGCTCACATGTGCACATTTGATCAGGTCGGGCCTAAAGCAAATTGGACACTCTTGGAAATCTATAAATACAAATCAAGTGACCCTCATTTGGACAATCACAATGAGGCATTCTTCTACTCTCTTCATTGATTTTTGGCTCGCACAAGTCTGAGACAGGTCCGCGGAGAATTGGTTTGCACGAAGGTGAAATTGCAGGGTCTAAAGTTCGCATTTTTGTTCTAGGGTTTTGGTTCATAATTGCAGGCTTGTCACAAGCAGATTTCGACTGCTCATGTTATCAAATTCCAGTGACATCACTTCTTTGTGGCACAACAACATCTTTATCCAAGTAAATAACAATGTCATGAATTCTCCTCACGGTCCTTTGAAAATTTTTCGCTCGGCTTCACTATATCACTGGGTAGCCTCTATTGTGAATTCAACAATGTGACCCTCCAATACTCTGTTCAACCGGAAATCGACTATGCGTGAGACTATACTATTTACCAAACTTACTCTTTAGACCAATTCTGGATTTCAATTATATGGTACCACAGTGTGCCAATTTCTAATGTTCTCTAATAGTCATGGCAATCATTCAACTAGAATAATATGGAATTCAACAAAGAAAATCTCATGCAAGTTTGTAAAGACATACTTTTGTAGCCACTTCTTAAGATTGATTCGTTGGTTTTTGGTTTACTCTGCCACAAATTCGTGTTCCTTCGATTGTATCCACTACTGTATCTCTTCCTTAGTCGACCTCCACATCCTCTTGAATCATAGGTCCTGGTATTGACAATGGAACCATTTGTTGGCATGCAAAGGGTAAACCTTAGTTTAGAATGAAACAACCAACAAAACCCCTTAGGCACCTGCCCTTTCGACATCACTGGCGGGCATGTGAAGTTTCACCTAAGGCAACTTATGAGGGATTGCAAAAACTTGGTCGATTCTGCAGTGATGAAAGAGACATGGAGCCTATGCTATCACTATTATTTTCAACATAAAATGAAATTTTTAAGTATAGCCCTAATTCGCGTAGTAAATGAATCATTAACAAAGTACAAGTACATTAAATCATTCACACCATAATGCACAATAATAAATAATGAACCCAAGCAAACATTACATTGCAACTGTCGCGACTCACCAGTGTAATCCATCAAATTACAATGCAAAATCCTTACAAAGCATCAATACATTCTATTTCTAAATCTAGGTGTAGTTCCATACACACCCTTTCTATCTCTATCTCTAGTTATATTTATCTCTATCTATTACATCACTACTTTGACTATTTATAAATTTACATTATGACACTAAACTGACAAACAACCTATTTTTATTATGGGAATTTCTATTACCCTAAGCAAAAACCCACGAACTAGCCTAAAATCATTTTTTCTTTCCTACATTTCACACACTAAAATTTAACATACTCTTCTATGCATAATCCTTGTGCCCTGTGCTTCTCTTAATAGATCCCAAAATCCTTCCTTAATCCTGCTGCGAAAATAGACACATGCATATTAAGTAATAACAAAGTAAAACAAATTTTATTAAAAAAAACACTTCTTTCACTAACAAATAACAATAAACTAAGTTAATTTTTGAATTAAGGCTTCTCTGATCATTATCAAGTGTTTGAGACATGCATGTTTTTGCTGATAATCACATTGAAATTCATTTGACGACGTGTTTCGAACCAACAAGTATAGTTCATTAAGAAACGCAAACTTTTTTAATAACAAATTCCATAATTTTAAATATAAATAATCCTGTATCTTGATGCAAAACTAGTAAATAGTGGAATAATACATGCATGAATTTTACCCAAATCTAAAATGATCTTGTATCATCAAAATCTCATGATCTTCAATTAATTGAGATTTTGAACCTATGGAAACTCTAATTTTACATAACCAGATTTTATCACACATAAAATTTACTATGAAAGTGGACCATTATGTTTATCATAAATTTGACCCGGAGTCAGACCATGTGTTCTAACAGGGTAACGAATTTGTCCTTCCACTCCATATTTGCGCCACTTTACTTGCTTAAACCCGCAGTAGTCTATAACGCGACTTTTTGAAAGCCTCTTCGGCGGATTTTTCCGGTCAAAATCCGGCAGCAATTCTTTGGAATCCTATGTTTGATAGCTAGTTTCTGCACAATCAATGGCTCCCAGGGGTTTTTCAGGGCGCTGAATCCAAATATGCAGTTAAAAAACCATTTTAACTGCTAAAAATCAAGATTTAACCTCATTTCTTCCGCCGGATTCCGTCACCGGAATCTCCAAAAAGTCGCATTATAGACAACTCCCTTAAACCCTACTTCGCCAGAAACCCTCAGTGCACATCACTTTTCTGAAGGCTTAAGCTTAAACCAACACTGGTTGCACTTAGCATGCTTAAATCCCAGCTGTGGGTACAATCAAACTAAGCTCACTGGGCAAAACTACCAGGCAAGAACATAAACAATGGCTTCAGTGATCCGAATGGTCACCAGAGCAGCGGCTTCGACAGCATTACGCCGTTCCAAACTTGTGAACTTACAGCGGCTCCAACCGATTGAAAATCTCAATCCGAAAATCTTTGTAAACGGTATGTACTTTGCCCATTTTCATGCTTCAAATTTTTGCTTATCGAATGCAGTGCCCAACGTTCGAATCTCAGAGAGAACGCTAGAGGTCTCAGGGGCCGAAGGTAAGGATGAAGACTATAGATCACAGGGCCAAAATACGCCTATAGAGGAAGCAACCGTGCGAAAATTAGCGAAAAGGAACGAGATTAAGCAACAACTGGAAGAAACGAGAAACGAGATTTGCAAAATAATTGAAAATGCTGAGAAAAGTATGGAAGAAGCCCTAATCCTAATGGGTACTCGTTTAACATCAGAGCTCGTGACGATGGTGTTGTCTAGTTTAAATTCCCTACAGTTGGCTCTGAGATTTTTCCAGTGGGCCAAAGCTCAACCAGGGTTCAAGCCGAACTCTGCCATGTATGACGAGCTCGTTAATATTGCTGGCCGCTGCAAAGACTTTGAAGCCCTAAAGATGCTGCTTACAGAGAGAGTAGCTGAGAGATGTTTTAATTCTGCAAAAACATTCTCCTTTGCCACTGCTTGGCATGACGATGCAGAGATGCTAGGGGAAGTCACTGAAACAATTAAACAGTTGGAGAATGTTGCGCAAAAAAATGCATATGATATGATGGTTTCTACACTATGTAAGGAGGATTATGTAGATTCTGCCATATCTGTCTTGAAGGACATGTACAGGGCTGGGTGCGCTCTAACTCCCTTGACATTTCGGCCTCTCCTGGTCGCTCATGGCCGGAACAACCGGATGGTAGAAGTGCACGAGGTTTTCAAGTTCATGAATGAAATGGGTTGCCCTCCAGATGTGACCTGTTACAATTTTGTGCTGAGAAAGCTCTATCAGAATGAACAATTTGCAGAGGCAGATAAGTTTTTTAAAATGATGGTTAATACATACGGGTGCAAGCCTGATCACGTTACTTATGATATACTGGTTCTTGAGGCTTGTAGGGCTCGGAAAATAGAAGATGCCACCAGGCATTTTGGCAGAATGAAAGAAGATGGCTTGAAACCTATGCATTGCACTTATACAAATCTGATCAATGGTTTTTTTCAGCTCGATGGGTTTGAGAAAGCTTATGCATTTGTAAGACAGGAAAGTGGAAAAAATGACTCTTTAGACCTGAACAACTATAGTTTTCTGATAAGGTCCTGTACCAAATTGGGTAATTACCGAGAAGCCCATGACGTTTTGATGGAAATGAAAGCGAAGAATCTGAAAACAGATCATCGGCTGTGCAACGATGTGTTAGAAAAAATCGGCTGATCCAGGAAATGTATCTGAACTATATCAATTGAATTGCCTATTGATAGCCATTGGCTTCTTTGACCTTGTGCAATTGATCTGAATTTGAGCGGGGAAAAGCCTCAGGGGTCGAACTTAGGCACCCACCCGTTCATGGAAATGTATCTGGATGACCTACATCAATTGAATTGCCTGCAAATAGCTTACTCGATTTCGAGTTTGACCTGTGGATAGCCTTAGAATTTGACTACTTTGACCTTCTACAGTGATTTTGTATTTGTTGGCAAAACTGGGGACACACATAACGCCATGCTTATTTAGGCACCCATATTCACAATGATTTTGTATTTGTTGGCAAAGCTGGGGACACACATAACGCCATGTTTATTTAGGCACCCATATTCACACAATGTGTAGAATCCATTAGTATTTAACTGAATCCTTACTCGGAACTGAAAAGTATGTGGACTACATCAATTGAATTGCCTGCAGTTAGCCTTGGAATTTGACTACTTTGACCTTGTACAATTGGTTCTCAATTGGAGCTGTGGTGGCTTTAGAATTTGATTACTTTGACCTTGTACAATTGGTTCTGAATTTCAGTTTGAAATCTCAAGATTCGAACTTAACTACATGATTATTTGATTACTTAGACCTTGTACTGTTGATTTTGAATTTAAGCTAGAAGCACCAACATTCAAACATAACTACATGCTTGTTCGGCAACCACGTTTCCACAATGTAAATATCCAACAGTATTAAACTGAATCTTGTCATGTTTATTAGATGCATTGACATTTGTTACATTATTCGCTTTCAACTGATGTCCTCTTCCTATTTCAAGCAGATTTTTCATTTAGGTATGTGGCCCAGTGTGCAAGTTTTGTTGTCTTCAAGTCACAGGAAATGGAAGTTTCTCAAAATGTGGTTTTCAAGTAATTCTGCAGTGAAGCTTGAACAGAAGAACAGTGTCCATGATCATTTATAGCCTTATAAAGCATTCCTTTATTATGATCCTGATACAGTTAAATCCAGATATTATATTGTGGGAAACTGCTGCTCTGTATCCAACAGAAAAGCTGTTTGTTGAAACTCGAAAAAGCGTGGAGCATGCATGCCAAATAGTGAAAAGCAGTACATTCATTTTTCCAGGTACTCCACTATATCACAAAATAACTGATCATATTTTACTGAATGAATGCTTCTGGAAAGTTGTGTCAAGATTAAATTTTTAAATTGTTGTATATTCCAATATTGTTGTCCACTTATGAAATCATTCTTATTCCAGTATTCTTTTCCATTTATGGGGTTTCGTGATGATGAGATCAAAATGGCATGATGGAACCAAGTCACATGACTCCGATCCAACAACAATTGACAAATTCAAATGGAGAGTTAACTCTGCAACTACATATTTAGCATGTCAGAAATGTTATAAAATATTCAAAAGAAACAAGGCATTACAAATTTAGTCAAATTTGGTCAAGCTTAGAGGGTGAATTTGACAAAATTTGACCATTTTTTGCCCTTATAAGTAAAATTAGAAACATTGCTTCGGATTCCATTTACATAGAAGGCATAATTGTGATGTGCTCATTCATATTCTATTGAACATAGAAGGTATATACTGGGCCTTGGAAGGATTGTTTATGAAGATTGTCCCAAGTTACGGCTTTATTATGGAGAAGCCACATGAAAAGTTTTGCTTTGGGAGGACATTTAAGTTTCCAGAGTCTTTTGCTCCACTAGGGTCACTCATTGTTTTGGCCTTCAATGCCATACTCAGGTACCCATATTTTGGTGTATATTCACCATGAGGGATGGGGACCTAGATCAAGAAGTCTTCATTTTCAATAAGGGTAATGTGTGAGTGTTTGAGAACGCTGATGTATCGGTTCCAAATATCTGCAAAATCCCTATCTAGACTAAGGAAAATTGATAATAACCAATCTTGATGACCCCTCATATAGTTGTAATATGATCTGATATGATTAGAGTGACAAATTCATTATCATTTAGTTTTTGGATCAAAGGCATGTTGAGAAATCTAGGGCAGCTAGATTAGGTGATTTCTCTTACTTTGTTAATTGCTTATGATGTATTTTTGCTTAATTTGATTATCTTCTTCTTTCTCATGATTATATTTAATGTTCTTATCATCAAACAACTACCAAATCATAAAGAACAATGAGACAAAAAGACTCAGGATGTAGGCGATCAACAAGGGCCAAAACCTCTCCACTTGAGAGGAAAACCCACAAGAATTTCTCTTTTTATAGAATCTTCAAATGACGAATTCCAAGACCTAAGACCCTTGACAAAGATCCCTCCAAGACCAAGTCAACCGTTCTCCTCGATGAACTTTCTTTCCAACAATTTTGACCCCAACAACTTCTTCAAGAACTTCGACCCCAACAGTTTCTTTTGCAATTTCAACCCAACAGTTTCTTCCAGAACTTCGACCCAACAGTTCATTCTGGAGCTTTGACTCAACAGTTTCTTCTACAACTTTGACCCCAGCAACTATGCAACACTTCGACTTGCCCAACGACTGTAGAAACCCTAACGCAAGAGAGAGGTCCAAAACTTCGATCTTGCTCTTCTTCTTCTTTTCGTCATTTTCCAGCTTCTATCTTGAGGAGATCGAATTTGCTTGAGGGGTGTGTCCAAATGAGGCCGAGTTCCTTATTATATATAGGCTTTTGAGGGGTACGAATTGCTATCTTTAGGCCGACTTGTTGCTATTTGTTTGACAAGGTCTTGGAGGGTCTTTAACTCTATTTTTGACTCAAATAAATTTTCTTTACAATATGTAACATGCCCAAATTGGTCTTCAATACATGATAATGACTCACTTGGATTGTAGATTAAATGACAAGCTTTAGAAGCACTTAATGGGTGCTTGACCTAAAATTAAATTTCCCTTGAGCATGAAACAATAATAAATTTATTTTTCTTTTTACAACAAATATATAAAATCATGATTACATATGCCATTATGAAGATCGAAACTAGTTATATATTTCAACACTCCCTCTTAACTAGGGAAGTATTCATAATTCATACAAGGTTTGAACATTCTGAAGCTGAAGAGTTCTCATAAGAGTCGGATTGGTAAGCCATCTCTTTGCATCATTCCAACCAGCATTGTCACATAGCAAGGCATTGACTAAAACTCTATCCCTCCACAAGATCAGAGCACATTGCTGGCGAGACCAATGACGGATAAACACCATCATTATTGTCTCTCAAGGCACATACCATACCCCACCTAGGTGTTCACAGGGTATGTCCTTCTAGGATAATTCCTATATTGGAATACCACATCCTCAAGGAATTTCCTCTACGACTACTCTTATTTTGGATGCCCTACCTCATCCTCAAAGTGTATCAGATGCCAGATGTTTATCCAATCCTCCATTCTTTCTTCATGTAGTGAAGACAAGAATGACGTGTCTATCTCTCCCTCTCAACTAGGGAAGATATACCCATTCTTATAAAATGAATGTACCCAAGCTCCCTCTTATCTAGGGACTTTTCTAAACTCCCTCTTAAATAGGGACTTGTTACCAATAACAACTCTCAGCCCTTTGGTGGATATCATTCGATGTCACGAACTACATCTTCGTCATTATGGAGCCTTCATATTTCGTAGGGTATTGACTATCCATCACTTTCCTTCACGAACTACATTGGTCATGTCATCCTTCTATTTATCAGAAAGTGATCCTCTAGTCCACATATGGTTTTTCTTTATACAAGTACCTCTTCCAAGTCATGTTTATTTCAGGATCTTCCATCCAATCACATGAGTGCTAGTTGTAGGTGACATCTACAACTCTTTCGGTAGCCCTGTATCAACCCATCCAGATGTTTTTCAAAAACAAAAAATGAACATCAAATCAAAGTTACCTTTTGTGATGGCCTTTTATCATGACATCTGCTTGCTTGCAACATCGACATCCTGCATAACCATATCTCCAAAACTTTTAATGTCAAGGGTCTCCTTTCTTTACAGACCTTATCAGAGTCTTCATACCTTCTCTATGGAGATGTCACTACCAATTCTTCTAGTCATCGAATGTTGATTTCTTATCTTTTCTTATGTGACTATAGTTGCATCTTTCATGATCTCTTCTTTCTTTCTTCACATATTGCTTTCCTAGAACTTCCATCCATAGTTCCTTCATCTTTATCAACTACTTCATATTCCATATGAGGACATATTATGTTGATTTCATCTTGTCAATATGTGAACCATGCCTTCGTCAATATGTGAACCAGGCCTTCATGCATCTTTTCAAAGGAAGAGATCCCTTTTCTTTGATCATGCTCATGAGGTGGAGCATTTATCCATGCTATCTGCAATTATATGATGACATGAATTAATCTATCATACATCTTTTCTTCTTTTGGTCATCTAGATTTCCTTCGACAACTTCCTTTCCTTGATTGAAAGTACTTTGACCTGCTGCACTCCTTTGCCAACATACCATCATCCTTTTAAACAATGTATCCCACACAAGGTGGAATGATCAACGAGACACTTGCTTCTTCCAAGTAGAGGTGAACCTTCTAATGAAGATTCCAAGGGAGGATCTTGATTATCCTCGTCTTGCAAATGCTTCTTCCTAATGATGATGTATGATGAATTCTTTCCATCGTGCTAGATGACTTTCTTCTAACCATATGTACTATTCATGCTTTCAATGATGTTATCAAGAGCTACTTTGTATCTATGATGATTGATATAATCCTGTAGACTTCTACTTCAACTATCTTTTCAAGGTTCCACAATGATGTCATGATCTCTTGCTTTAATCATATGCTTCTAATATGATACCATCTTCTACTAAAATGCATCTAGTCATAATGCTTCTCTTCATGACTGCCATGGTGGAGGTCCTTTTCACCTCCTAATTGTCCTTGCTATGCATATGAGAAACCTTAATAATGAAGATCTATCCCTTTGGATTTCTTCTCATCAGGTTCTTCCACTTCTTCGGCGATATGAGCTTCATTCCTTTCTTTTCTTTTCTTGTTGTCCTTCTTGAATTTCAGATAATCTCTCTTGAAATGCCCATATTCCTGACAACCATAGCATTGGATCTTTGACATATCGATCTTATTCTTTTTCTGAGTACCAAACTTTCATTTTCTCTTAGCCATGGCAGGAAATGATTGAACTTGTTCATTTGATCCCACATCACATTTTGCTTTTACCCTGGTTTCTTCAATCTTACACAATGTCCAGAGTTCACTGAATGGGGTGGCTTCCTTCTTTCCATAGATGCTTGATACAAAGTTGCCCCATTCACTAGGTAGTGCATTGAGCACAACAGTGGTCATTTATTTATCATACATTGTTTCCCCCAACTCTTGCAGTTGGTCTCTTATTTCTGACACCCTCATAAGATATGAGGCTATTTCTTCATCCCTTGATACCTTCATCTTATATAGCTTAGTTCTCAAAGATATGATTTCTCCAGTTGATCTTACGGAAAACAATTCCGCTAACTTCTCGTAGATTTCTTTTGATGTCTCCAACTTTGATACATAAGGTATGAGGGGATCCTTAATGGATTCTATAAGGATCCTTTGAGCCCTTATTTTCCCTTTCATATACTTCGCCAGTGCTTGAGTTTCTTCTTGTGATAGCTTGGAGACCTTATCATTTTTATGACCAATAAATTCATTCTCTATGAGGATAAAATCTGTCTTCTTTTTCCATGCAAGGAAGTTTGATGACCCAACCAATTTGTTGCTCTCCTTGCAAAATAAATTCATTTTGATAGATTCAAACATAGATATAAAGATACTTGTCAAGTGAAGGTACTCCTAGATGATGAAATATTCAACTTGATGCCTTTCTTGATGATGATGATAAAAGGAGATGTCTTCTTGATGAAGATGAATTCCTTCAAGTGTGCTTTGATAGTGATCCTTGACTCAAGAAGAGAGATCACTTTGATTCCTTGACAATGATGGTATTGCTTCTTTCTGCTTCCCTTGGATGTAGAGACTTCAAGATGCTTCAATGTGTAGTCCTTTGAGTGGAGGTAGGGTCCTTCAGATCTTCTTTGTGATGATGATTAAAATAATGTGAGAGCTTTTCAAGAATGCTTCAAGTGTAGAACCCTTCTTTGGATGAGCTAGGTTTTTAAGGTCTTCTTTTCTTTGAGATGTGATGATTTTTGAGATGAATAGTCCTTCTTGTTTAGATTGCTTGTCCCTTATGTATCCCTTATTGATGGTTCAATTTCCTCTTTGATGCCTTGACCTTTGATATTCCTTTTGATGGTCCTTTCACAAGCTGCCTTTCCTTGTCTTGCCACCTTAGCTTTGAAACCATATTGAGAAATCTAGGGCATTAGATTAGGTGATTTCTCTTACTTTGATAATTGCTTGTGATGTATTTTTACTTTACTTGATTAACTTCTTTCTCTTGATTATATTTAATATTCTTATCATTAAACAACTACCAAATCTTAAAGAAAAATGAGACAAGAGGACACAGGATGTAGGCGATCATCCAGGGCCAAAACCTCCCCACTTGAGAGGAAAACCCACAAGAATTCTTCTCTTCTTATAGAATCTTCAAATGACGAATCCTAAGACCTAAGACCCTTGACAAAGATCCCTCCAAGACCAAGTCAACCTTTCTCCTTGATGAGCTTTCTTTCCAATAATTTCGACCCCAACAACTTTTCAACAACTTTGACCCCAACAATTTCTTATGCAACTTCGACCCAACGATTTATTTTGGAACTTTGACCCAACAATTTCTTTTGCAACTTTGACCCCAACAATTATCCAACACTTCGACTTGCCCAACAATTGCAGAAACCCTAACACAAGAGAGAGAGAGAGGCCCAAAACTTTGACCTTTCTCTTCTTCTTATTTTCGTCCTTTTCCAGCTTCAATCTTGAGGAGATCAAACTTGCTTGAGAGTGTGTCCAAATGAGGTCGAGTTCCTTCTTATATATAGGCTTTTGAGGGGTACAAATGGCTATCTTTAGGCCGACGTGTCCCTTCATGTAGGCTGACTTGTTGCTACTTGTTTGACAAGGTCTTGGAGGGTTTTTGACTCTTTTTTTGACTCAAATAAAATTTCTTTACAATATGTAACATGCTCAAATGGGTCTTCAATACATGACAATGACTCAATTGACTTGTAGACTAAATGATAAGCCCTAGAAGCACTCAATGATTGCTTGACCTAAAAATAAATTTCCCTTGAGCATGAAACCATGACTCAAGAATAATAATAATAAATTTACTTTTCTTTTTACAACAAATATATAAAATCATGATTACATATGTTATTACGAAGATCAAACCTAGTTACATATTTCAACACTCCCTCTTAACTAGGGAGGTATTTATAATTCATACAAGGTACTTGGACATTCTGAAATTGAAGAATTTCATAAGAAGAGTTAGATTGGTAAGCCATCTTTTTGCATCATTCCAACCAACATTGCCACATAGCAAGGCCTTGATTAACAACTCTATCTCTCCACAAGATCATAGCACAATGTTGACGCGACCAATGACTGATAGACACCATCATTATTGTCTCTCAAGGCACATACCCTAGAAGCACTCGATGGGTGTTTGACCTAAAAATGATTTTCCCTTGCGTTGAGAAATCGAGGGCATCAATAGTTAGGTGATTTCTCTACTTGTGATAATTGTTTGTGATAGTCCTTTTTCTTCTTGATTATGATCTTCTCTTCTTGAGTTATTATTGTGTTCTTTTCATCAAGACAATTACCAAATCATGAACAATAAAGAGACAAGAGACATAATATATAGGCTTGTCAGCGAGGGCCAAAACCTCTCACTCTTTGAGAGGAAACCCAAACAAAATTCTTCTTATAGAACCTTCAATTGACGAATACCAAGACCATGACAAAGACCCTTGACACTAGAGTCCTCCCAGAGCAAGTCACTAGCCTCCTCTTTAATGTTGCTCTTCCTCTTCCTCTTTTCGGCTTACTTCAGATTCTTAGCCTCTTCTTGTAGGTGTGCAACCCTATAACTGAAATGCTAGATCAAATTTGCCTCTTGAATAGTCTCCTCTTTGAAGGAGATTTTTTGCTCTCTTACTCAACTTCCTTCAACAAAGTTCTTCACCCAAACAAGGTCACCTTTATGTGACTGCAACCTTTGATCTTGCCTTGTCTACTTCAGATCTGTAATTCTCGCATGTGTGAGGGTAGACTTAGCTCAAGACAGTTCTGTTGGCATTATGACACAGATTTGGCACTATGACAAAGGTGTTGTCCTTGATGGCAACTCACTCAGATGATAGATCACAGTTCAAACTCACAGAATGAAGAAAGAGAGGTATATGCAGGTTCCCCATTGACCAAGCCGCGTGTACACGCGGGTTAACAGACCAAAAGGAGCGTATAGCGTGCACGCGCACTTTCACAGAAGGAAAGGCGTGTACATGTTGGAAAACTAAGTTTTGGTCCGTGGTATTTGGTCCATGGTATTTTGATCCATGGTATTGGTCCAAGATATCTGATCTAAAGTGTTGACCCCAGGTATTTGGTCCAAGGTATTGGTCTTAAGTGGTTTTGGTCCATGGTATTGAGTAAGGCCTAAGACTATAAAATGAGGAGAAGATCATTAGGCAAAAGTACTCAAGCATTGAATATTTGATGAAGAGCAAGATTTAGCATACAGGTTATTGGTTTATGGTGCATAGCTGGATCTGAACCAAGGATGAACCTTAACGCTTGATGAAGGATAATATCTAATGATGGGTCAAGATCTTAAAGTTTGAAGAGAAGTATCTTTATGTGGTTTGATCACTTATCTGAATAACTAGCGCATGTTGTACTCTGTAAATATGATGATCTGGGTATAATTGAAGTCTAGAATTCTTCTAATGTTTAAATCATCATTTACAGATCTGTACGCAGGTTCATATTAGAAAAGGCGCGTATACACGCTTGTTCTGCATATCAAAACATCGTATACATCTTAAATTTGATTTGCAAATCTAGAGGCAGGTTTGCCTTGAGAAAAGAGCGTATGCACACAGGTTTGACACATGAAAGTAGCGTATACCTTATAAAATATGTTTTAGCTGCTTCTGTTTGCTGTTGCAGTGTTCTGGTTTCTGGCTTGGGTTCTGGTTACTGTATTCTTGTTACAACATCATATTGAAGGGTTGTCAAAGTGATTGGTTGATTTAGTTGTGGTTGGTGCAAAAGAGATTGGTTGATGCATATGTATTTGATGATTGAATGATGCTATTGATGGATCCAGTTTGAAAATTTATGAAACGTGGTCTCTGGAAGAAAAGAGAAGGTTGTAGACTTCTGTAGACCGGCACCTATGTACTAGTAAACATATTAGCTAGTACAAGAGCTAGGGGTTGTAGCTCCCTTCCAAGAGAAGCTGGAGAACGAGAGAAGGTTGTAGCCTTCTGCAGGTAGAAGCCTGCGTATTGGTATAAGACTGCAATAGTACAAAAATTGTAAAAAGAAGTTTCTAATTTAAAAAGAAGATAAAGACGATTGCATCTGGTGCTTTTCACCCACATTGGGTTTCCACCTTATATCTTGTGTTCATGTGTGTGATTGTCTGTTCTGTTTTTACTGCACCTGGTTACGGTTTATATGGTTCTGATGCACTGATTAAATATCAACATATGATGAATTAACTGAATCATAAGTTTGCAGGATATATGCTAGTTGTCTTAAACACAGTTGCGTATACATGCAAGTTACATTAACTGAAGTAGCGTATATGAATTTGATTATGGAAATGAAAAATTATTGACTTGCTAACACTGATTTACCTCCCCCCTCAGTATTATTTCCAACAATTGGTACCAGAGCAGGTCCTTCAGAAGAAGCTTGATTGCTTGAAGGAAGATCTATCATCATGAGTAATCAAGAAAGAGAGGGATCCATCAGACCTCCAATCTTTGATGGAAGCAACTTCGTTTATTGGAAGGTAAGAACCACAACCTATCTTCAATCTCTTGGAACAGATGTCTGGGAAATTGTGGAAGGAGGATATACATTTCCATCAACAATTCCTACAGATGCGGCAGGTAAAAAGCAATATGAAACAAATGCCAAGGCTGTCACTACATTATTGGGAAGTTTGTCACAATCAAAATTTGTCAAAGTTATGTAGCTCAAATCCGCCAAAGAAATATGGGACAAAATCTTTTTAAGCTATGAAGGAGACTCTCAAGTAAAACGTGCAAAACTGCAAACTCTTAGAATTCAATATGAAACTCTCAAAATGTACAATGATAAAAGTATAACTAGTTACTTCTTACGTATAGATGCAATTATTAATTGCATGAAGAATTTGGGTGAAGAGATAAAATAAGTTACTTTAGTTGAAAAGGTTTTAAGATCCTTGTCTGCTAAGTTTGAATCAAAAGTATCTGCTATAGAAGAAAAGTAGGATCTTTAGACTATTACTATGACGCAACTGCACGGAATTTTAACTGCTTTCGAGATGAGAAAGGGAGGTTCATCAGATATGAGAGAAGCCACATTTAAAGCTTTAGGAAGAGAAGAACTAAATGAATCAGGACATATTTCAGAAATAGAGGAAGAAGCAAACTTTGTCAAGAACCTTCAATAGGGTTCCAGAAGATTCAGAGGTAAACTACCTTTCAAATGTTTTTCTTGTGGAAAAGTTGGTCATTATGCTACCAAATGTCCTCATAAAGACAAACTTGATAAAGCTAATGAATCATCAAAATGGAATTAAAAACAAAGTGTAAGTAGGAAGAGCTACTATACACATGAAGATAGCGATGGTTAATCAATTAGTGATGAGAATGAAAATAGTAATGACTATAGACTTCTGATGGCTTTTGAAGATGATGATTTCCTGGATGCTTTAGATGAATATGATCTTTATGAAGAAATCTCTGAACTCAAAATATGTTTAGAAGAAAAGAATATGATTATAGATACTTTAACATTCCAACTTGCTGAAAGAGAAAAACACAATGAAAAATTAGAATGTGAAATTGTGGGTCTAAGAAAGGATATTGAGAAAACAAAAGCTCTCAACCTTAGATTTGCTAAAGGATCAAAAACATTAAATGAAATTATCAAAGTGCAGAGTTCTCCTCTGATAAAGACAGGTCTTGGATATACTGAAGAAGCATCTCAAGCACAGAAGCCATCAACCTCCACTAAAAGCTATCTTGATGCAGCAAAGAGTAGTGAACAATTTGACAATCGTCAACAAAGCATAAAACAGATCACCAGGTAATTGAGGCTCAATTTACTTCAAAGATGAATAGAAGCTGCAACCAACCTCAGGTAAATCATACTCAATCTGCTTCAATAATGAATGTCAATAGAAACTACAATCACCAGGTCCGTAGATTCGATAATCACAGGAACTTCTTTAATGGCCAATGTCTTTCATGTCATAACTTTGGACACAAAGCTGCTCAATGTGTTGCTTACAAAACCATCATGACTAGAGAAGCACGAAATCAAAGGAATGTGATGGGGATCATGAAACAGACCTACAATAACTTTTCTCTTCTTGAAAATGAAATAGAATGCTCTATCTGCAATAACTTCGGTCATGAAGAATCTGAATGCAGGAGTAAATTTCGACAAACATCTCAAAAGGAGCAAACTTCATTAAGTCCCAAAATATGGAGAAAGAAAGAACTGCAAATAGAAATATGTGGTATAGCTTTGTATGCAGAAGGACAAGAAAACCAGTGGTACATCGAGAGTGGATGCTCAAAACACATGACAGGTGACAAATAAAAACTTCAGTTATATAATGCCTTAGAAAAGGAAAAGAAGGTCTCATTTGGAAATGACACTCCTGCTGTCATAAAAGGTAAAGGCTCTGTTATTTTAAAAGAAAAAGTTAAAGCTAGGAATGTTATGTATGTTGATGGTCTAAAGCATAACCTGTTGAGTGTCAGTCAAATGTGTGATCAAGGAAATGAAGTAGTATTTTGATCAAATGGATGTGTTGTTCGTGAGTTTGATACAGGTGAAACTGTGATCAAAGGTATAAGAACTCCAAACAACTTATACATACTCAAGGGAGGACAACAACAATGCTATCTAAGCAAAAATGATGAACATTGACTATGGCACAGAAGATTGGGGCATCTAAGCTTCTCTAAAATAAGAAAAGCATGCAAATTCCAGGTTGTTCGTGTTCTTCCTGATATCGGCATTCCAGAAAATATAATATGCAAATCATGTCAATTTGGTAAGCAAACCAGGTCGCATTTCCCTGAAAAGTGAGTAAGCCTGTTGAACTTGTTCATACTGATTTATGTGGACCATCAAGGAAAAAGTCACCTCGTGGAGAAGAATACTTTATATTGTTCTTTGATGATTTTTCCAGAATGTGTTGGATAGGACTTCTAAAGCATAAAGATGAAGCATTTGAAAAATTCAAAGTCTTCAAAGCTTTGGTTGAGAATGAATCAGATCGCAAAATCAAATGCCTCAGATCTGATCGAGGAGGGGAATTTACCTCGGATGAATTCTTTGACTTTTGTGAAGAACATGGAATAAAAAGACAATTCTCCATTGCAAGGACTCCTTAGCAAAATGGAGTGGTAGAAAGGATGAACATAACTGTTCAACAAATGGCTCATGCTATCCTAGATGAGTTTGGAACTCCTGCAACCTTCTGAGGTGAAGCTACATTCGCTGCCATCAATATTCTCAACCAAGCAAATGTTCAGGTAAACGACACTCAAACTCCACATGAACTTTGGTATGGTAAGACTCCTACTGTAAAATACTTCAAAGTTTTAGGAAGCAAATGTTACATCAAAAGGACTAATGAAAAACTTGGTAAGTTTGAACCCAGAGGAGATGAAGGTATTCTCTTTGGTTACTCTTCCCAAAGTAAAGGATATAAATGTTATAATAGAAGACTTGGGAAAATTATTGAAAGTATTGATGTTGTGGTTGATGAAACATGCAAAAATCCAAAACAAATAAAAACCGAAGATTATGAAGAAGATGAGGATTATCCTTCCACATCAAATCAGACTAATTCTGAAGAGGAAACCAATGAAGCACCAGAAGAAGAGATAATGGTAGAAGAAAAGACTCCGTCAGGTATGTTTAGAAAAATCATCCAAAGACTCAAATTTTGGGACAGAAAGAGGCAGGTGTGCAGACAAGAAGAACGATTACAGAAGCTTCAAGCTATCTAGCATTGCTATCCTCCACCGAACCTCAAAATGTAAATGAAGCATGCAAATATGAATGTTGGGTCAAAGCCATGAATGAAGAACTTGAGCAAATTGAAAAGAATAATACTTGGGAATGAGTTCCTAGACCCCATGATAAGAATATCATAAGAATTAAATGGATATTCAAAATCAAGGGAGAAGTTATTAGAAACAAGGCCATACTTGTTTGTAAAGGATATGCTCACCAAGAAGGTATAAATTTTGAAGAAACTTTTGCACCTGTTGCTAGACTTGAAGCTATAAGAATGTTCCTTGCTCTTTCTAGTTTTCAGAAATTCAAAGTATACCAAATGGATGTAAAATTTGCCTTTCTTAATGGAGACTTAGAAGAAGTTTATATTGAGCAACCAGACGGGTTCAGTCTTGGAAATGATGCAAAACTTGTATGCAGACTCAGAAAGGCTTTTTATGGTCTAAAACAAGCCCCAAGGGCTTGGTATTACCATCTTGACAAATATCTCCATCAACAAGGTTTTCTAACAGTATTAGCTAATATCAATCTATATACAAAGATTGAAAATAATAAATTGATAATACTTGTTGTGTATGTTGATGATATCATTTTTGGTAGCAATGAAGAAGCCATGAGTCGGAATTTTGCTTTAGTAATGCAGCAAGAATTTGAAATGTCCTTGCTTGGTAAGCTTACATATTTTCTTGGTCTACAAGTTCAACAAAATAAAGATGGTATTTTTCTGTCACAAACCAAATATCTCAAATAGATCTTGAAAAAATACGACATGGAAGATTCTAAACCAGTATGTACCCCAATGGTAACAGGATGCAATCTCAGCTCAAATGATGAATCAGTAGCAATACATCAACCAACTTACAGATCCATGATTGATAGTCTGCTTTATCTAACAGGTACTCGACCGGACATTATGCATGCAGTAGGAATAGTTGGAAGATTCCAAGCAAATCCAAAGTAATCACATCTTCAGGCAGTCAAAAAGATTTTCAAATATCTTCAAGGAACACAAAATTTTGGTTTATGGTATCCTAGAGATACATATCTTACACTTCATGCATATATAGATGCAGATTTGGCAAGAAGCATTGATGACAGAAAAAACACTAGTGGTGGTGCATTCTATATGGGTTCCAGATTAGTGTATTGGTTCAACAAGAAACAAAGTTCAATTGCATTATCTACAGCTGAAGCAGAATATGTCGCTGCTGCATCTTGCTGCACACAATTCCTTTGGATGATGCAAACATTGCAAGACATTCAGATCACATGTACTCCACCCATTCCCATTCTATGTGATAATACAAGCACCATCATTATTTCAAAAAACTAGTCATGCATTCTAAGACCAAGCACATAGCCATCAAATATAATTTTCTACATGAACAAGTGCTTGAACAAAAGGTCAAATTGGAGTATGTTCCCTCCAAAGAACAGGTTGCTAATATATTCACCAAATCACTGCTTAAAGAAACATTTGAATATCTCAGACAGAAGCTGGGAGTAGTTGATGCATCATCCTGTTGTTAAAACTTCTCTGTTTCAGAGAAAGGTGGTTATACGCGAGTTTCATGAAGCGTAGTCGCGTACATACGCTGTTTTCTGTGGATACAGTGGCGTATATGTTGGTTTGAGGCAAAGCAGTGGGCTAGACTCAGAATGAAAGGTGTCTGATATGGTTAAGTAAATTATCTGTGCTGCTTGATGATGGTTACAATCTATGGAATGACATGTGGACATATGTTGGCTTTCATAAATTGTTGATAGTTTGATGTATTTTTGATTGATGATGATGCTTTGATAACTCTTCCACTATATGAAATGATCATATCTGATAGTGAACATCTGGCACAGGTTTAGGGGGAGCATATACTTCTAATAATGCATTGTTAGCATTATCTTAGAAGATCTTGGTACAAATTCACACAGTTGTTTTTGATTCATGTGGACAAGTGCAGGGGGAGAACATGGTTGCTGGTCTGGATGCTGATTGACAGATGTTGCTGATGAAAGTTATTGCTTTGGTCTCTGTTATATATGTCATGTCTATCTTTTAATGTAAGGGTCATGAAACGACTTAATTTGTTACCCCACTATGCATGGGATGGATGATGTAATGTTTCTTGTTTTGACATGTATAAACAATTGGTATATCCTCACTTGGTTGGGTGGATGAGTCAAACTTGGTATATCCCTAGTTGGTTGGGAGATGGATGTATGTATGAGTCATTGGTGATAGGAAGGTCATTTATGATGTATGTATAGAGTCATGTTCTTCTTTTAGAACATCTTTTTGCAGACCTTGCTTATATTCAGGGGGAGCATGGGGTTGATCATGGAGCTCAATTAGCACACTTCAGCATATCAGAGAATTCAACATGTACTTAGGGGGAGCATAACCCTTTGCCCTTGATGACAAAGGAGGAGAGTAACTTGGGGTTGCCATTAAGTCCAAAGGGGGAGATTGTTGGCATTATGACACAGATTTGGCACTATGACATAGGTGTTGTCCTTGATGGCAACTCACTCAGATGACAGATCACAATTCAGACTCACTGAATGAAGAAAGAGAGGTATACGCAGGTTCCCCATTGACCAAGCCGCGTGTACACGCAGGTTAGCAGACCAAAAGGAGCGTATAGCATACACACACACTTTCACAGAAGGAAAGATGCGTACATGTTGGAAAACTAAGTTTTGGTCCGTGGTATTTGGTCCAAGGTATTTTGATCCATAGTATTGGTCCAAGATATTTGGTATGAAGTGTTGACCCCAGGTATTTGGTCCAAGGTATTGGTCCTAAGTGGTTTTGGTCCATGGTATTGAGTAAGGCCTAAGACTATAAAAGGAGGAGAAGATCATTAGGCAAAAGTACTCAAGCATTGAATATCTGATGAAGAGCAAGATCTAGCATACAGGTTATTGGGTTATGGTGCATAGCTGGATCTGAACCAAGGATGAACCTTAACGCTTGATGAAGGATAAGATATAATGATGGGTCAAGATCTTAAGGCTTAAAGAGAAGTATCTTTATGTGGTTTGATCACTTATCTGAATAGCTGGCGCATGTTGTAGTCTGTATATATGATGATCTGGGTATAATTGAAGTCTGGAATTCTTGTAATGTTTAAATCATCATTTACAGATCTGTACGCAGGTTCATATTAGAAAAGGTGCGTATACATGCTTGTTCTACATATCAAAACAACGTATACATCTTAAATTTGATTTGCAGATCTATACGTTCGCCTTGAGTAAAGAGTGTATGCATGCACGTTCGACACATGAGAGTAGCGTATACCTTATAAAATATGTTTTAGCTGAGTCTGTTCGCTGTTGCAGTGTTCTGGTTACTATATTCCTGTTACAACATCAGATTAAAGGGTTGTCAAAGTGATTGGTTGATTCAGTTGTGGTTGGTGCAAAGGAGATTGGTTGATGTAGATGTATTTGATGATTGAATGATGCTATTGATGGATCTAGTCTAAAAATTTATGAAATGTGGTCTCTGGAAGAAAAGAGAAGGTTGTAGCCTTCTGTAGGCCTGCACCTACGTACTATTAAACATATTAGCTAGTACAAGAGCTAGGGGTTGTACTCCCTTCCAGGAGAAGCCGGAGAACGAGAGAAGGTTGTAGCCTTCTGCAGGTAGAAGCCTGCGTACTAGTATAAAACTGCACCAGTACAAAAATTGTAAAAAGAAGTTTCTAATTTAAAAAGAAGATAGAGACGATTGCAGCAGGTGGTTTTCACCCACATTGGGTTTCCACCTTATATCTTGTGTTCATGTGTGTGATTGTTTGTTCTGTCTTTACTGCACCTGGTTACTGTTTATATGGTTATGATGCACTGATTAAAGATCAACATATGATGAATTAACTGAATCATGAGTTTGCAGGATATACGTTAGTTGCTTTAAACACAGTTGCGTATACACACAAGTTACATGAACTAAAGTAGCGGATATGAATCTGACTATGGAAATGAAAAATTATTGACTTGCTAACACTGATTCACCCCCCCTCTCAGTA
This sequence comes from Pinus taeda, assembly GCA_000404065.3. Classification (NCBI taxonomy): domain Eukaryota; kingdom Viridiplantae; phylum Streptophyta; class Pinopsida; order Pinales; family Pinaceae; genus Pinus; species Pinus taeda. The sequence continues at coordinate 101,490 of APFE030410202.1, read as the reverse complement.
TTCTTTCCAACAAGTTCTCCAATGATGACCCCTTCACCTTCACTATCTTTCCTTCCTTCTTCACTTGCTTCAAAGCTCTTTCTAAGACTATTTGTGCACTTGTGGTTGGAGACTTGATTCACTGAATTGCTTGCCTTCAAATGAGGCCGAGCACTGCTATATATGCTTGTTTGTCCATGTCCTTGAGGCTAACATGATCTCTAGAGTAGGCTGACTTCTCCTTTCTAGAATAGTCCTTCCGTTGTAGGCCATCTTAAGTGAGGGCTAGTGACAAGGTCTTGGAGGGTTACTTACAAAGACAAATATGACTCTTTACAATGTGTAACACGTCTTCATTACATGACAATGACTCTTTAGATTTTTTATGACTAGATGACAATATCCTTAAGGGCTCTCAATGGGAGCCTTAACTAAAAATAAAATCTCTTGCTCATGAAACCCATGAGTCAAGCATACAAGCATTTAATTATTCTTCTTTACATCAATTACATAAAAGTCACAATTATGCTTGTTATTATGAAGACCGAACCTAGTTACACTTTTCAACACTCCCTTTTAACTAGGGAGGTATTCATAATGGTACTTGTTCATTCTCAATATGAATTTTTTTTCATAATAAGAATCAGATTGGTAATCCATCTGTATAACATCATATCAACCAACATTGTCACATAGCAAGGCCTTGACTAAAAACTCTATCTCTCCACGAGATCTCAGCTCAATGCTGGCAAGATCAATGATTTATAGACACTCTCATCATTGTCTCTCCCGGAACATATCCCACCTGAGTTCTCAGGGTTCGTTTCGTCATGACTATTCTTATCTTGGATTCCCAGTGCTCAAAGAATATTGGTCCTCTATGACTACACTTATCTTGGATGCCCTATCTCATCCTCAAAGAGCATCAGATGCCAAATGATAACTCATTCCTCCATTTCGTCTTCCTAGGTGAAGACCAGAATGATGTGTCTATCTCTCCCTTTTAATTAGAGAGGACATATCTATTCCAATAAAGGAATGTACTCATTCCTATAGAAGGAATGTACCTAAGCTCCCTCTTGGCTTAGAAATTTCTAAGTTTCTTTCAAGTAAGAAACTTATTTCCAAGCTCCCTCTTAATTAGGGACCTACAACAACTCCTTAGGTGGAGATGATGGGACAACCAATTGCTTGAAGAACTCCTCCTTCAATGTCATGAATTTCTTCTTTGATATGGATTCTTCATCTTTTGGGACTTCTTCATAGGGCACAGACCATGCATCACTTTCATCCATGAGTTAGTCATGTCATCACTCCTTTCATCAGAAAACGATTCATCAGTCTACATCTGGCCTTGCTTCATGTCATGCTGCCTTCTTCACACCATCTTCTTCGGAAGGATCTTACATCCTTCTACATGATCCTCGGGGAAGACATCCAGTGTTCTTCCTTTAACAGTCCTGCATAAGCCCATCTAGATACTTGTTCAAAAATGAGAGATGAACATTTAAATGACAAATACCTTTTTGATGGTCTTTCATAATGACATCTTCCTGTAGGCATCAATATCCTGCATACATGTTGACATATCTCCTAAAGATATGTATTGTCAAGGGTCTCCATCTTTTCCAGACTTCCATCAAAGTCTTCATATCTTTCCGGGAGATATCATAGTCAATCTTCTTGGTCTTTCAGATGTTGATTTCCTTTACCATTGTTGCATATTTCACGATCTTTTCCTTCCTTTCTTCACACATTTCATTCCCAGGTGCTTCCAATTAGAGTCCTCAATTGTAGTCAACCACTTCATACTCCATATGAGGACATATTATGTTGATTTCATCTAGTAAATATGTGACCCATGCATTCTCGCATCTCTTTGAGGGAGGAGATCCTTTCTTTGATCATTCCTCTCAAGATAGTGTAGTGATCCATGTTGCCTGCAACCATATGACATGATTTCCATAATATCAAATGTGAGCATACATACCTCATCTTTCCTTTGGGTCATCCAAACTTCCTGCAACAACTTCCTTTGAATAAAGGAGCTTCATCCCCTTGATCTGCTTCATGGTTATGTTATCATACCATCATCCCTTGAATTCCACAAGTTTGGAATTCTTAATGAAACACTTGCTGCCCCTCATGATCAATGAACCTTACAATGAAGATTCCATCAAAGAATCTTGAGGATCTTGCATATCCCATCCTGCAGATGTTACCTTTAGACTGATGTATGATGAGTCTGTCCTAGATGACTTCTTCCTTTTTCCATAAGTATCATTTGAGCTTTCAATTAGGTTTCCAAGAGCTATATCCTACATAGTTGCCACAGATTTTGTTCCAGACATCCTTCCTGTTGCCTATGTCACGAGCTCTTCTAATGCTTCTACCATGATGCCATTCTGTAATATGATGCATCATATTTTATTTCCAGTGCTTTACACAACAGAATATTACTTTTAGTGAAGGAGATTATCTCAGTCATAATAAAGATCTCTCACTTCCTCCTCCTTAGGCTTCTTTGTCTTAGGTTCTTCCACTTCTTCAGTAATATGGGCTTCTTCTTTGTTTCTCTTGTTATTGTCCCTTTTAAGTTTAGGACAATCTCTTCTATAGTTCCCATATTATTGACATCCATAGCACTGCACCTTAGCCATGTTCTTCTTTTTCTTTTGAGGACCAAATTGACCAAAGTTTCCCTTTTTTTTGTCATAGCAGCATATGCTTGATTTTGCTCATTTGATCCTAAGTCAGTTTTTGCCTTTAGTTTGGTTTCTTCGATCTTACACAATAACCATAGATCCTGGAAAGGGGTAGCTTCTTTCTTCCCATAAATACTTGAAGTGAAGTTGCCCCATTCCTTTGGTAGTGCATTTAATACTACAATGGTCATTTCTTTTTCTGACATTATTTCACCTAGATCTTCGAGTTGATCTCTTATTTCTGAAATCCTCATGAAATATGAGGCTATTCCCTCTTCCTTTGAGATCTTTAATTTGTAAAGTTCTTGCCTTAGAGAGATAACTTCTCTTGCAGTACTTATGGAAAACAACTCTACCAATTTGTCATATATAGCTTTTGAAGTGTCTAATTTTGATACATATGTGATGAGAGAGTCTTTGATGGATTCTATGAGAATCCTCTGGGCCCTCACTTCCCCTTTCATGTATTTAGCAAGTGCTTGAGCATCTTCTTTGGGAGGTTGGGTTATTGACCCCTTGATGTGATCCATGACTTCATTCTCAATAAGGTTTAGATTAGTTCTTTTCTTCCATGCAATTTTTTTTAAGCCCCAACTAATTTGTTGCTCTCCTTGCAAAAAGACATCTTGATAGATGCATATGAAGTCATATACTTACTTGAGTAGATGTTGTTTTCTCTACTTGCTTCCTCGTTAATCTTGATAGAGATATAGATAATAGAATACTACTTCTTGATAGATTCTTTTCTACAAGAGCAATCCTGGATCCCTTTTGAGAGAGAGATCACTTTGATGGAGAACTTGCTTCACAAATCCTTTTGAAGATGGCGATAATGTTCTTTGATCTAACCTACCTTAGTCTTTGGAACAACTTCCACTTCTTAGATGATGGATACATGATGATCTCATAATTGCTTCCTCCTTGATGATGATTCCAAGACTCTAGCTGAAGTAGATTTCTTTGATCTAGGGTTTCAGTTTGATGTAGATCTTGGACTTTTGGTTTGGTATGCTTTGTCTCGATTTTATCCCTTTCTTGAAGCTCGATCCTTGTGTGTCTCCTTGATTAGACGCCTTTCCTTGATTTTAGCACCTTAGCTTCGATACCATGTTGAGAAATCTAGGGCATCAACAGTTAAGTGATTTTTCTACTTGTGATAATTGTTTGTGATAGTCCTTTTTCTTCTTGATTACGATCTTCTCTTCTTGAGTTATTATTGTGTTCCTTTCATTAAGAGAATTACCAAATCATGAACAATAAAGAGACAAGAGACACAATATATAGGTTGGTCAACTAGGGCCAAAACCTCTCACTCATTGAGAGGAAAACCCAAACAAAATTCTTCTTATAGAACCTTCAATTGACAAATACCATGACCATGACAAAGACCCTTGACACTACAGTCCTCCCAAGGCCAAGTCACTAGCTTCCTCTTTAACACTACTCTTCCTCTTCCTCTTCTCGGCTTCCTTCAAATTCTCGACCTCTTATTGTAGGTCTGCAACCCTACAACTGAAAATCTAGATCAGATTTGCCTCTTGAATAGTCTCCTCCTTGAAGGAGATTCTTTCCTCTCTTACTCGACTTCCTTCAACGAAGTTTTTCACCCAAACAAGGTCACCTTTGTGTTACTGCAACCTTCGATCTATCCTTGTCTACTTTGGACTTGTAATTCTCGAATGTGTGAGGGTAGACTTAGCCCAAGACAGTCCTCAATGATGACCCCTTCACCTTCACTATCTTTCCTTCCTTCTTCGCTTTCTTCAAGGTTCTTTCTAAGATGATTTGCGCACTTGTTGTTGGAGACTTGCTTCACCGAATTGCTTGCATTCAAATGAGGCTAAGCACTGCTACATATACTTGTTTGTCCATGTCCTTGAGGCCAACATGATCTTTGGAGTAGGTCGACTTCCCCTTTCTAGAATAATCCTTCCATTGTAAGCTGACTTGAGTGAGGGCTAATGACAAGGTCTTGGAGGTTTTCTTCCAAAGACAAATATGACTCTTTACAATGTGCAACATGTCTTCATTACATGACAATGACTCTTTAGACTTTTTATGACTAGATGACAATATCCCTAAGGGCTCTCAATGGGAGCCTTAACTAAAAATAAAATCTCTTGCTCATGAAACCCACGAGGCAAGCATACAATCATTTTATTTTTCTTCTTTACCTCAATTACATAAAAGTCACAATTACACTTGTCATTATGAAGATCGAACCTAGTTGCACTTTTCAATACCTTGAGCATGAAACCCTTGCCTCAAGAATAACAATGATAAATTTATATTTCTTTTTACAACAAATACATAAAATCATGATTACATGTCATTATGAAGACCAAACCTAGTTACATATTTCAACAAGGCAGAGGAAGAAGTTGGCCTTATTGACACCCAATCCATGGATTTAAACCAATTTGAAATTGGGATTCATTTCCAACTTTCCACCTGAGATATTGGCCAGTAAGGGGGGAAGCTTTTATGATTGCCTTCTAGATAATAGATCCATGGTTGACTAGTTTTTGAGGAGATCCGACTTGGTCTAATATTGGAATAAGGCTTATATATTTTTGATTACTGACTTGAGCCCATAGGATGGTCCCTTGATTAAGTTTCCAGACACCTTTAGCTGCAAGTGCTTTTGAAAACCATTGGAGATTTTTAAGACCCCAACCCCCCTAATGCTTTTGCTATAACAATTTTGTGCTAGGATGTGAGGGAAAACAATCTTTTGCCTTCCTGCCTTGGCCATTGAAACTATGAAGATAATTGTTGAATTTTATGAAGGACCCCATTAGAAATCCATGCAAAAGAGGGTCAGTAGGTCGAAATTGCTTCTATGATTATTTTATAGAGAACTAATTTGCCAACCCTAGAAAACCGCTTATTGCACTAGACACAAATTTGTTTTTCTATCTTTTCAAGTAACCAATTATTGGCAATGTTGGCATTGATGTCAAATGATCATGGTCATGAGCCATGTTGACGAGTTCTGGATTACTTGATGTTGCAAGGTTGATTGCTATTGTTTATTGCTTCATGTGCAAGGGCTGATTAAAGTGATGTGATGTGCAAGGCTTTGATGCTTTCCCATTGATGATTACATTGATGTTTATCCATTAAACAAAATGAAGATATGGCACATAAGAGCCAAAGAACAAAGGCTGAAGAACATATTACTTTTATTAAACAAAATCAGTTGTACAAAATCATTTATATTTTTGGCCTTTTTATACTGTAATGCGCCTGTTGCTCTTAGGAACCAAGTTATGACACATGTCATCTACTATGTACACTGCATTACCCTAGACAATAACACACCCTATCTTTAATCAGTCCGCATTATAAAATATTTGTCCATTCGAGCCTTCTCTTATGCCATAATTAATGCTTGAGCATGATTCTTCAGACATGCAAACAATACAAAGCAAATTTGTCTTAATTTGAGACTCAGTGGAAAAAGAAGAGGTGAGATGCAAATAGCCTTGGAATACTAAGAGACAACTCCTCATTTCAAATTTATGCATAGAATGCAAATGGACAGAGAGCCATGCCTTTAAAAGATGCATTGTTGAATGATAATTAAGTTTTAGAGAATTGAACATTTGGTATGAGAGAGTTCATGAACACCCTGGTAAGAAGAGAAGAGAACAATATTTGAGGAAGAGAAGATGAGGGAATAAGCAACAGAAAAGAGGGCATAAATTAAATTTAGAACAGAAACAAAGACCAAGTAACCAACAAATTTGATTAAAGGATTGTTGTCTCTCTTCAAGTTGTAGCTTGAAAAAGAACAGGTTGGAACTTGTTGAGGTAGGAGCCTCCCGTGGGTTGTAGCCTGCACAAAATTTATGGGAGTAGGAGGTTCCTTGCAAGTTGAAGCTTGCAAAAGAAGTTGAGGTAACAACCTCCTTTAGGTTAGACCCTACAAAAAATCTGATGTAATGAGAGAGTAGGAACTTGCCTTCACAACACTTCAACAAAAAATTCATGGTTTTCTCCCTATATGGGTTTTCCACTTATATCTGGTGTCTTCATGTGTTGCTTGTGTGAATGCTTTTGAATTTTGTTTATATATGCAAATCTCTCTTTGGTAATTGCAAAAGAAACAATTAAAAGTTGAACATATACATAAGCCATTTGCTGCAAAAGAGAATACTTGAAAAAGGAAATTAATTTGAATTGATTAATTGAATAGACACAATTACTAATTTAGCCCACCTCTCAATTATTGCCAAGTATTTATCACCAATGCCAATTTGCTTTTGTGTAGTTGTTTGGTAGCTGGATTTAGAATAAAGCTTAGGTATTTTAGACCTTGATTGATCTCCATCGCTTGAGTAGGAAAAAATGTCCCAATCTGATGTTTCTCGTCAACCTTCATGCCTTAGTAGTAGAGAGAGGACTTAAATATATTTATAAGTGTTCTAGTGGCCTTTGTACAAGTGTCTAGGAGAAGCTCTAGCTGCTAAAGATGAACCAAGTTACCATCGATGAAAATATCTTGAAACATGCCCTATTTTTGGCATCCACAATGAGTCTGCTAAGAGCCTTAGCAACCAACATGAAGAGAGGGGGGGGGGGATAAAGGACATTCTTGGGAGAGTCGTCACACCACATTAAAGAAGGGAGGTGCAACTCCATTGACTAGAAGAGCAAGAGAGGAGGTGCTAATGCAGTTTAAAACTTAAGAGATGTAGTGACAAAATCCCAAGGGAATAAAGAGAGGTCCGATATAAATCCAACGAACCCTATCAAAGGCTTGAGAGATCTCCACTTTGTACATGACAAACTTTTTAGTTTTTTTTTGTGTGGATTGAGTGGAGGCCTTATTGGGTGAGACCGATCCCTTCATGAATTTGTCTTCTTGCCAGGAATCCGAATTTCTTAGGGAAGATGTGTTCCAAAAGAATATCTTTCAATTGATTTGCAATGATTTTGGAGATGATTTTATATATGGTGTTACATAAGGAAATGGATCAGAAGAGATCTCAAGGGTCCGAATGGTCACCTTTTGGGATTAGGGCAATGAAGGTAGTGTTGAATAGTGCTAGGGTTTGCCCAAATGTTCAACAAAACTCGACAACCCTTAACAAATCATCTCCTAGGAAATCAAAATGTCCTAGATAGAATTCAATGGCGAGACTATCCAATCCGAGGCTCTTTCCTTTTTGAAAATTATGAAGCACCCATTCAAGCTCAGGGTTTGTAATCTTTGCTACAAGGTTGCCATTTTCATCTTGATTTGTAAACCTAGGGAAGAGTCTTTTCACCTTTAAAATTTGGTCTATCATTGCTATGTTTTCCTGATGAAAAATATCTTTGAAGCATTTGCAACCCTCTTTGGAAATGTCATGAAAGGAGGAGACCAATGCTCCATCTTAACCTTTTATATCCCAAATGGTGTTTATAGTTTTCTGATGATTTGCCATCTAGTGACAATATTTTGTGTTTTCATCCCCAACTTGAAGCTAGAGGGTTCTAGTCTTCATTCACAACCCCTTTTCTTTATCTAACATGATTTTCCTTCTGTTTTCTTCAAGGTCTTTGATATATTATTGATGGTCTGCTAGCCCATTTTTAGAAGTGCTCTAATCTAGGGTATCTTTTAGTTTTTCTTTGTTGTTAGCCAGACCTCATGAATTTGTAGCCTTTTTTGGTTTTGTTTGTCCAACTATGTGATAATCGCTTTAGGCAATTTTAAGTTCCTTTGGAAATGAATCGATGGGGATTCCAGAGAGGCAAGGGAGAAGGGACACCATGCTTGCTTGATAACATCGTGAAGGGAGGAATCTTCAAACCAATGGTGATTTAACTTAAAGGGACAAGATGGCTTTGGAGGGAGGAATCAAATCCAAGGAGAATGGGAATATAATCAGAACACCACCTATAGTGACCCACTAGTACATGCAGAGGTTGAGGTCGAGCAAATTTTCCAAATCAAGAAACAATCCAACCATTTTGAGACCGTTGCCATCCCAACATGATTATTTATCGAAATATGTTGAATTTTTGGAGGGATGATGTCAATGAGGCATGTATCGTCCATATGTTCTACAAGAAAGTTCGAGAGGGGTTTATATGTGGTTGAGGGGATTGAGATTTTAGATTCCCCCAAGGTAAAATTTAGGTCTCCACCCACAATAGTATTTTGAGGAGCAACTGGGTGTAAGCTAAAGAAGTTTTCCCAATAGTTTTTTTTTTTATTGGTGTATGGACCATATATATTGTAGTAGATGAAGGACTTATCTAGATCACTTGAAAAAGGTATAGAGCTAGCCTTGAGTGTATGTACTAGACTGACTTTAGTCACATACAAAGAGTATTCTAGCCCGATATAAGCCCTCTTGAACACACAATACATCTAATGATACAAAGTCGTAGTGGGGGAGGAAATTTTATAATAGCGGATTTGCCTTTTCGCCCTCTATCATTCTTTCTTAAAGCAATATGACATGCGAATTGTGCATTGTTATCACTCTTTTTATCACCATTTTTTTTGAGGCATTGGTCAAACCCCTATAGTTTAAGGATATCAAAATCATTTGAGGGCCATATGTGGGGCTAGCGCTCTAAGGGCCTCGAGGATAAGCTTTTGTTTTGTTGAACGAATTTCAAAGTTTGCTTGAAGTTGAGTTAGGGGGAGGAAGAATTTTCTGCATCAGCTGGGTGGGTATTGGTCCCCAATGTCCACGCAATAGTGCTCAATACCTGATTCCAGTTGAAAGTCTGCAAGACGTTCCTTGTCTAGGTGTTGTATGGATTTTGAGTGGGAACAAAGGTTGTAATGAGGGGGAGAGGATGGAGGGACAATTTTGCCTGTCGAGCAAAGGGAGGAGGGTGACATTTGCAATAGGGAAGGTGGTGGGCATAGGGGGTAAGGGAGAACTAAAGGAGAGGAGTGGAGAGGAGCTTTTGTTTTGTTGAACAGATTTCAAAGTTTGCTTGACGTTGAGCTAGGGAGAGGAAGAATTTTATTCATTAGCTAGGTGGTTTTTGATTCCCAATGTCCATGAAATAGAGCTCAATACCTGATTCCGGTTGAAAGTCTGCAGGAGGTTCCTTGTCCAGGTGTTGTAGGGATTTTGAGTGGGAACGAAGGTTGTAATGAGGGGGAGAGGATGGAGGGACAATTTTGACCGTTGAACAAGGGAGGAGGGTGAAATTTCCAATAGGGAAGGTGGTGGGCATAGTGGGTAAGGGAGGACTAAAGGAGAGGAGTGGAGAGGAGATATGGAGGGAGAGACTCGAGAGGAAGGATAAATAGTCCTTACAGGTAATTGGGGATGGGGAGGAAGTGGAAGAAAACAGAGCAACTGAGAAAGAGGGAGTTGATGAATTAAGCAAAGGAAGGTGACAAGGGAATATTTTGCATACCTGGAGGGGTAAGCCCTTGAGGGTGCATCTTTTTGATGAGTAACTGATGCATGTGTATGCTTTTCTAAGGAAAATACCTTTGTGGCAACTATTGAAGGAGAAATGTGTTTTGCTGTTAGGGAGATTAAAAGAGAGGGGACTCATGATTGCAAAATTCGCAAGGGACGGGGAGGAGAAATCGAGTATAAACGATCCTTGTGAATCTGCTTCTTCTTTGATTTTACCAAGGGGCATTCCTTGCTCAAATGACTATGAGCATGACAACATTTGCATTTATGCAAAATGCCTTCATAGTCCAGGCTTTGTTGATGAACCAATTTCCTTGAGTTGATAGATATCGAGTTTGGAAAGCCCAAGAATAATTTTAATCCTACCAAAATTTGAGCCATGTACATGTATCTAGGTTGTTGAAAAGGAAGGTCAACTTTGTAAAATAAATGTAGAGAGTTACCAATTTCCTTGAAGACGTCCTTAGACCATAAAACCAGTGGTAAAACTAGTGGTCAAACCCAAATTGGAACAATAACAATTTTTTCCAAGCAAGCATCAAAGTTAATAGTCGATTTCCTTGCAAATAGGACTTGCGAACCCCAAGACCATTGGTCATGCATGATCTTTCGAGCATCCTCTATCAAGTTTGTAGTCCAACCCATCCACCCCTTAGCTAAAATCAGACAATAGGGAAAATAACCTAGAAGAGGGGAGAAATTTGACTCGGTCGATTTCAAAGAATGACCATGGACATCCTTTTACTTGCAAACTTGCCAATGACTGCAAAATCTTGCATTTTGTGTATGTCCAGTTGAGTTTTCAAGTGCAATAGATACAAGCACTGATTTATGAAATACTGAGAATTATTTCAAATGATATAGATCTTCTTTTAACATTTTCAGTTTATCATCAAGCAATTGCACTTCAAAAATTCAGCCATAAAAACCATAAGGACAATAGAGACAACAATGCACAAAGTGAACAAAAGGTTTGACTTGTGAAAACCCACTTGGGGAAAAAACCCAACAACCCTTTTCTTAGCGAAATTCTTTAGTTCAACATGAGATGCATCTAGTGCAACTAGTCAACTATGACATCCAACAAGCTATGGTCAAACCTGGTCAAGCAACCCTCTAGTCAAGTCAAGTTGAGTCAAAGTTTTGCCCTTCAAACTTCGACCCTCTCAAATTTGCCTAGAATTTCAGCATGCCTAGAATATGTTACCCAGAAATTGCCTAGAATTTCGACCTGTCCATAAACGACTGCCCAAAAAATGTCTAGAAACACACGTGTGGGCTAGGAGAGAGAGATGTGAGTTAGAGAGAAAGAGAAAGGTGATCTTCGTCCTTCTTTTCATCCTTCTTGTACTTCACTTAGATGCCCAGAAACTGTCTTTCTTGTGTGAGGTTGAATGGTGCCTTTATGGAGGAGGTTGAATGCCTTTATATAGTGATATGCCTGTCCAGAATGGGTGTGTCTCTTCCCTAGGGTGACTTGACTTGAGGGAGGGCCGATTTGACAAGTTTGGAGCCAAAAAATCAAATTTCAAATTTTGAAATTTTCTCTTTTAAATCCAACATGAAGAACATGTCCTATATACATGTTTTCAAGGGCTAATAATCAAAATGACATGAAGAATATGTCTTACAAATTATTTATACATTACAAAGGCTAAACTATAAATTATGGAGACCGACCATAACTACAAAATTCAACATTCTCTGAGCTAGGGAGGTACTCATAATGACCAGACAAATGTTCTTTATGTGAACAAATTTCTCTAAGAAACGATTATAACAAATTATCACCATAATTGGGTCACAATTGTGACACATGGTAATCCAATAGCATCAACCATTTACCATAATTATCGGCAACTCTTCAGACTTATGATATATCTTCACCATAATTCAGGTCAGTGCTTGAAACACATGGTAAATTAACTACATCAACTAATCACCATCATTTGGGTTAGTACTTTAGACCTATGGTGTGTGCTCACCATAATTCGGGTCAGTACTTCAAACACATGGGATATCATTTAACATACAACTAGTCACCATAATCCGGGTTGGTCCCTGACACATGGCATCCCGACTAGTCTTAGTTCACCATCATTCTGGTCAATGACATATGGTGAATCGCTAAATGCCAAATTCTAGCCGCACAATCCTGGGCCCGATGCTAAATGAACATGATGCTCTAGGACCTTTCTTCCTCATTCAGGTCAACAAACTAGACATAGGAAGAATAACTGTCCTCTGGCAGACCATTCTCCCTAATTCAAGTCAATTTGCTTGACACAAGGAGAATGTTAGTCCATGATGCTATCTCATCAGCACTCCCTCTCAATGAGAGAGGCATTCTCAACAAGTCCAAGCTTGTCCTTGAAGTATGCAAACTTTGGTTTGGATAGAGGCTTTGTAAGAATATCAACAATTTGCTCATCAATGGAGACATACTGGAGCTTCATTGCTCCCTTTCGCACTATGTCACAAATGAAGTGGTACTTGATCTGGATGTGCTTCGACATGTCATGGAAAACCAAATTATCTGTTAGCTTCAACTTTGATTATCATAATATATCATGGTCAGTTCTAGAACATGATCAAATAGTTTTGCGAGCAACTTTCAAAGCCACATTGCTTCACAACTCGCCAATCTGGTTGCAATATATTCTTCCTTGATAGTATTGAGTGTGACAAATGTCTGCTTCCTGTTCATCCACGAAATCATAGTGGAGCTCAAACTGAAACAACCTCCGAAGGTACTCTTTTTGTCTTCAACACTCCCTGCCCAATCTACATCGATATATCCTTGCAACTGTATATCATCATTTGAGACATATCTCAAATCATAGTCAATCGTATACACAAATATATCAATATATGCTTTACTGCAATCCAATGATCATGTCTTGATTCGATCTGGAACTAGCTCAAAGTGTTCACTACAAAGAAAATTCCTGGCTTAGTATTAACCAAATACATCAATGAGCTAATTAATTTTCGATACATGGATGGATCTATCAAATTTGACTCAAAGTCTCTCAACTTTCTCAGATTTGTCACCATGGGAGTTGCCATCAATTTACACTTCATCATTCCAAATTTCTGTAGGATCTTGATAATATATTTTCGTTGACCAATAAAAATTTAGCCAGGCTTTTGCCATACTTCTAGCCCCAAATAGTAGTGCATCAATCTAAGATCCTTCATATCAAATTTAGAGGCCGACTCCCTCTTACTTCTAATAATGGGATGCTCCACAAATGTAAAAATTAAGTCATCAACATATAACAATAGAATTACAGGTTCATTCTTCTTGACCTTGAAATACATGTTTGGATTAACATCACTTTTGGAGAAACTAAGTATTGTCAGATAACTGTCAATTTGTGTACACCTGGCTCTCGGTGCTTGCTTGAGTCCATACAAGGCTTTCTTCAATCTGCAAACGTGAAACTCTCTTCCATGGACCTCAAAACCTTGAGGTTGCTCTACGAATACTTCTTCCTCAATAACGCCATTACGAAAAACAATGTTTACAACCATTTGATGTAAATTCTAACCCATAGAATAAACAATGGAAATAATATATCTAATGGTAGTGTACTTGGTAATCAGAACAAAAGCCACATTGTAATCCTCTTCCTCTTTATGGGATAATCCTCTAGCCACAAATCTTGCCTTGTATTTGTTAATATTGCCATCCACTGCAGGTTGATCTTGTATACCCATTTGGAGGTCACCATAGATTTCCCTTTAGGTCTAGGCACAATCTCTCATACATCATTCTTCATGATCGATTGGTATTCTTTGTTAATTTTCTATGAAATTTCGCAACTACTTAGTGAATTATTGAAAACTAGGCAACTGAAAACTGAAACCAAATTCACATTCACCAAGATACATAATTTATTAACAACTTATAAGCAATGGAATAAAAACACAGAGATAAAAACACATCACGCAAATTGATACACTTATTTTTTCTTAGGAAACCCAATAGGGAGAAACCTGTCTCCTTGATGTGGCATTTTATTGATCTTGAGCAATTGAATCAATTACAAAACAATCTGTCCCTTTGAGAACACACTTGTTCTCCTGCTGATCTAGCCTGGACTTGCCCTGCCAATCCTTGATCCCAACTCCTAAATCCTTTTGTGCACTTCTTGGTCCTATGTCCTTGCGTCCTATGCCTATTTCCTTGTGCACAAAATCTCCTATGTTGTAGCACACTAGGCTCCTATTTTCATGCGTTCTTGGCCTCCTATTTTTTAGAGAAATTCTCCTCAATCTATGCACACTTGCTCTTCAAAGCTACGGACATCACAAGCAAAGAAATCTCACAAAAACCTATGCACACAATAATGAATAATCCATGTGCCTTCGTCCTTCTTTTATAGATTCGACCCATGCTAAATTAGGAAAGTACAAATGTAGAACTTGAGTGGTGATTGACAAGTTAACTAAGTTGAACTGGTTCTCTCTCCAATCATCACTGGAGGCATAACTCATCCTTCCTTCAATCAATAATTGAAGTCCCAACTTTTTCTATTTGAACTCGAACTACCACCCAATCTTGCAGTTAAATTGAAGAAGGGTGCGCATTCTGATCCTCCAACACCATGCATGAATTGAAGTATAACTCATGATTCACATCATGCTAAGAGAAGGATAACTTGTGGTCTTTCTGGCTAAGGCACGAGCCAGAGAAGACCTTCCACGCTATAATTTTCAGCACTCCCTCTTAGCGAGGAAGGGATTTTGTACAACTCCCAACTTGTCTCTAAAATAGACAAAACAACTTCTTACCAATGCTTTGGTTAAGATATCTACTGTATGCTCCTCTGTTGGAATGTACGATAACTTCACTATCCATTTCTGCACATAATCTCTGATATGATGATACTTGATCTCGATATGCCTAGAGTGATCATGAAACACTTGATTCTCAGAGAGCTTAATGCAACTATGATTATCACAATGTATCACAATAGGCTCCATCCCTTGTTTGAAAAGCCCCACAAGCATCTTCTTCGTCCATATAGCCTTGCATGCTGCCAAATTGGCAACCATGTACTCAACCTCTATTGAACTAAGTGCAATCGATCTCAGCTTCCTACTGTAACCACAAACAACTGCTGACCCAATGCTAAAGATGCCACCTGAAGTACTCTTCTGATTTATGGAGCTTCCTGCTCAATTTGCATAAGTGAAGCCCTCAAGCCTCACCCCATCAACCTATCTGTACCATAATACATAATCTGTTGTGCCTCTGAGATGCCTCAAAACATGCTTCGTAGTAACCCAGTGAACTCTGGTCAGTTCCATCATGAACCAACTTAGCTAGGTTACTGCAAAATAAATATCAGGCTGTGTGTTGACCAAACACATCAACGACCCGATGAGCTACCTGTATATTGTAGCATCTACTCACTTTTCTCTACTAGCATCCACCTTCCTCTAGTTTGTTACTAGAGTCGTGGCCATGGGCCTGTAATCCTACATATGAAACCCCCTGAGAATCCCCTGTGTGTACTTGCCCTGTCGTAAGAAGATCTCACCATCACCTTGCCAAACCTCCAATCCAAGGAAATAGTGCATAAGCCCTATATCTTTCATCTCAAATTCCCTTGCAAGGTCTGCCTTGCAATCCTGAATCAAACTATTTGCTCTTGTCAATATAAGGTCGTCAACATAAAGCACTAGAATGAGCGGAAGCCCTCCAACCATGATGTAGTACAGGTTGGGATCCACCTCACTCATAGTGAAGCCCAATCCTCAAAGATAACTATCAATATGAGTGGACCATGCTCTTGGAGCTTGCTTGAGCTCATAAAGTGTTCTCTTCAGCGTGCACACATGCGTATCTCTGCTGAATTGCTTAAACCCCTCTGGTTGCTCCATGTAAATCTCCTCCTCAACCAATATGTTAAGGAATGTTGTCTTCACGTCCATCTGGTGGATCTTCCACCCCATCTGTGCAACAAGTGCCAAAATCGCCCTGATGGATGAATACCATGCTACTGGGGCAAATGTCTCATCATAGTCTATGCCCTCAACTCGTGAAATTCCCTTGGCCACGAACATGGTCTTGTACTTCTCCACACTCCCATCTGCTCCATGCTTCACCTTGTACACCCAACGCCAACCTACTACTAATTTTCCCTCTAGTCGTGGCACAATTTGCCAGACATCATTCTTCATGATGGAGGAATATTTCTCCACCATTGCATCTTGCGAAATTTGCTGAGAGGAAGAAGGCTTTGTGTCCAACAACTTTGTCATCAATGCCATATGCCCAGTGCACATCTATGGCTACTTGCTCTGCCTGAACATGATGCTAGGAGCCTCAACATGCTCTTGAGCCTCTTGAATCAACCTGTCAACCCACTTGGCTCTCATCCTCCCTATACCGGGAGTCTCTGACTGACTAGATGCCTACTCTTGTCTTGGTCTCTCTTCCTCATCATCATGCTGTGCGACCCTCTTGCCACCAGGCTAGGACTCAATCTATGATCTTGGCTGTGACTCCTGCTTAGGAGCAAGTAACTCCTCCTCAAATAATCCAACCTGCTCTCGCTCCAAGGAATCCCTCAGAGCCCTATCCTCCTAGACCCTCACATCCCGCCTCATAATTGTCTTCTTCAATCTTGGTAGGTACACCTTGCATGCCTGAGATGTCTCACTATATCCTAAGAAAATTCCTTTTTCAACTGTGGGCTCCAGTTTCTTTCTATTATCTTTGGACACTTGGCAATAAACTTTTGTGCCAAAGATGTGGAAGTGAAAAACATCAGGGTTCTTGCCTGTGAAAGCCTCCTCTAGTGTAACTCATCTAAGCACCCTGTGTGGACTCCTGTTCTCTACAAAAATATTGTAGTGTTGCATGCCTCTGCCCACAAGAACATAGGAAACCCCCGATCATGCAACATGACCTTAGCCGCTCCAACTATGTTGCATTTCTTCCTCTTAGCCACCCCATTTTGCTAAGGGTTATCTGGTGCTATAAAATCTCTCCTAATGCCCTCCTTCACACATATCCTTGAAGGCGTTGGAGATAGATTCTCCACCATTGTCACTCTTCAATGCTTTCATCTTCTTCTCGGTTTGGTTTTCTACCAAGGCCTTATACTCCATGAACTTGGAGAAGGCCTCATCCTTCTTCTTCATAAAGAATATACAAGTTTTACGAGAATAATCATCAATGAAGGTGAGATAATACCTGTGTCTCATAAGAGATGGAGAAGAAAAGGGCCCACATACGTCTAAATCCACCAATTCCAAAATCCCTTTGGCTCTGTTGTCTTGGCCCCAAAAAGAAGTCTTGCCATACTTTCCAAGTGTGCACCCCTTGCACACTATTACACGTCATTTTGTCGCATTAGGCAAATGATCGTAAGTTTGGATCTTTCGCTATCCATCAAAGTGTTCCAAGGCATCCCCCTGCAAGGCTAGAACCTAAACAATCCCAAAGAAAATGAAATTCCTGGATCTCAAGGCCCAAACACCTATTTTTGACTTCCTGTATAGGAATTTGTTTATTATAATTGAATATGGTTTATATGTTTTATATAATTTTTACGGTTATTTTGTGTTTGTTTTATATGGTTGGGTTACACTCTCCTTAATACTCAAACGCACAATTTCATTTTTTTTACTCTTTATTGTGTATAATAGTGACTTCTCTTATGATATGACATGCTTCAAAAGTCAATCACAACACTTATGCTCAAGCGGAAGGTTTTGAATAGTCAGGATTCTAATGACTATAAATGTAGAATTCCAAGGATTTTAATGGGGCAACAAGAATTGAAGTCCATGGAATGAACCTATGCTCAAGCGGAAGGGTTTGACTAATTGGGATTCTAATGATTATAGGTGTAGAATTCCAAGGATTTTAATGAGGCCACAAGAATTAGGGTCCATGGAATGAACCCAAGTGATCATAAGAATTAGAACCAAAATGGCAAACTCTAGCTCAAATTGTATTCAATGTTAATCTTCTTAATTTAGAATGTCTTTGTTGCATTGTGAGATAGTATCATAGTAATGGAATCCATGATGGCTTAGCTCTCCCTTTTGAGAAGGGTACACAAGCATTTTAATAAGGAAGTAATTTTATTTATTTTATTTTTAATATGAGATGAGGGAAAATTTATTAGCTATTACTTTTTATATGGATTTGATTACACTCCAAAGTCGAAGATGCACACTTGTTCATACAAATTTTTATGAAATGGGTCATTTTTTTTTTTAATTTTTTTTCTATGAATTGTCATGATAATACGTTTTTATTGGAACGGATAAAAAATCTTGTATTTTTTTTAAGCTTGGTAGGACTACATCTTCATCATGTCCAACTTCTCACCCCGATTAGGGGGATAGCACAAGATTTGAACCCAAGACTTCTGGTTCGATGAAACTTCATTTCCATGACCATTGCCAATTAAGCTACCCCAGGGGGATGAAAAACCTTGTATTTTGAAAACACCCATCTTAAAACAAATATTTACACATTAAACAAAACACACATATTTACAAATAAGAAAACACAAAATTCTTTTATTTTGGAAATGCCCATCTCGACACAAATATTTAAAAATAAAACAAAATAAAATTCCCAAACAAAAAACATTGTAATGCGAAAAGCATTTATAAAAAAATGATACATAACCTGGTTTTATTATATTCTTTGAATGGAAAGCCTCCCAAAAATTTTCATCTACGACATAATCTTTGCACATAATGATTTGCGTATCACGAAATGGATTATGGGCTAGAAATTTAATTTTAGGCATTATCGTTTTTCTTTTATACATATTTATTTCATACTTATTTCATGAAGAGATACTCGTTAACTTAGTATAGGGTAGATGTGTAGGTGTCATTCATTGAGATGTGTTCTACGATGCATACTTATTTCATCAAGAGGCACTATACAACCTACTGTAGGGTAGATGTGTAGGTGTAATGTAAGAAGGATAAATGTGTAGGTGCAATGTAAGAAATTATGTAAACATTTTAAAATATTAATGCAATTGAAGTAATAAAAAGTTAAAACTAATATAAAACTTAGTGTGATTGTAAACATTCAAATGTTATCTCAATTAATAATAAAAAGTTAAAATTAATAAATAAAAAGTTATAAGTAATATAGAGCTAGATCACTGTAAACATTTAAATGTTTCCTCCATTAATAATAAAAAGTTAAAAGTAATAAATAAAAAGTTAAAAGTAATATAGAGCCTAGTATAATTGCAAACATTTAAATGTTAGCTCAATTAACAATAAAAAATAAAAGTACTAAAATAATAAAATTCAATTTGTTATATTTTGATTTTGTTTTTAATAAAATTACGAACAATTTTTTAGATAAAAGGAAATCATAATATACATATCACATTAAAAAATATAATATATAAATAGTAGTTATAAATTAAGATTCATTTTACCTTATAAATTAGAATAATGTCTTCCCCTATTTGGGTGTGTGCTGACAAAATGGAATCTTGGGGATCTGTGCCATGATTAATGTAAGGTTAGAAAGGGTTGGAGGGCGACCTTGCTAGAACCCTCGCACATTTGTATTGTATGGCAATGTGGCATCACACATGAAAAGAGTAAACGCTATAAGGAACGGTCGAAGGGACACTTTAATGCCGAAGTTTTGTGTCGATAGCTCTCCATTCTCAGGCAAAAGTAACCTTGTTCTAGTCTTTGGTATCAGCGCATGGTTCTTGGTTAGCTTGAGGCAGAATGTGAAGGAGGCTTTCGTGGTTTGCCACCCTGGTGCAACCAACTCCGCTCGCCACATGGTTAATTTCAGCAGTTTTATAGTTGTAGTGTGAACATCGAGACCTTAAGCTTGTTATTTGCCTCAAGCTCGAGGTTTGGGCTTTTTGTCACATGGTTTCATATTACTATGTGGGTTGTGTGAGTAGCAAGATGGTTTGTCCTTCTAGCAAAGGTTCTTCAGCTAGTGGAGGTCAAGGGCACGATAGAAGTGCAGGGCAATGTTGTGACAGTGGTCAGCTCTAGCCTTGTCAAGCGAGGGATAGGGGCTGCAAATCCACCTCAAGACTTATCTGTGACTCAGCCCAGTGTTATTAGACATGCACTCCGAGGCAGGTTTGTCAGCTAATCTTTAACCGAGAGCAGAATTAAACCAATAAGCAGCTGCAGAGATAAATATGGAAGAATGGCGAGACTTGGTGCCGGACCCTGGCCACTCCATGGGTCAAACCTCTCAACATAAGTAGACTGTATACCTCTACTGGTTAATGAAGAATGTTGTGGAAAAAGCTATGATGAACCCTCGAGCTAGCTCATCCAAGTCTAATCTTGGTTTACAGGAAATTCATAAGGAATTTCAACTTATTTAGTTTCAAATCCAACAACAAAATGCCCACCTTAACTGCATTGAGAAACATATTCCTTGTCTCCCCCACACTGAATTATCTGGTTCAAGTGTAAAGGAACCAACTCTAGTGGACTCATCCGATGACTAGCACAGTATGCTTGGCTCAATTTTTGCTTTAAATTTTGTTATATCTAGATGAAGAATCTGCAAACTATGATAAATTGTTTTAGTTATCTAAATTTTAGAAGGTTTCAAGACATTCAGTGATATATGGCTTTGTTAGACAGTCTTAAAATTTTATGCTTTTGGATGGCTTATAACGCTATTAGGTGGCCAACAGACTCGATTTCTCTCTGGGCAGGTTGAGGCCACCTAACCTCTTCAATTATGGATGTAACCTGCCTTCTGAAGAAAATGAATGAAAAGGACCTGTCAAGCTTATAAAAAGAAATAAATTAAAATAATGATTCCATAACCATATTTAAATTTAAACAAGTGCTCCAAGGCAATTTACAAAATGTCCATACATAAGTGAATAGTAATCCTGATTTTTACTAATTTATTTTATTTTGATTCAAGAATATTTTTGCAAATCATTTTTTTTTTAATTAAATGGTAAGGAGATTTGAACCATCAATATTGTTGTCCACATAATTAATATCACAGTGTGCCAATTAAACTACACCCCTTACACTTTAAATTGGATAATAGTTTTTAAAATATATATAATATATATATATATATATATATATTATAATTAAAATTAATTATAATAATTTTTAAATTTAATTAATTATTTTTTATTATTATTTTTACAATAAAAAAATAATAACTATTTTATTAGCTAATTAAAAATTTTAAACTTTATCAACATAAACAATAATAAATATATATTTCAATTTTAAACATTAATATAAAATTGAGGATTTAATATTTTTTTTTTAATATATATTTTAATTATATATAGCTTTAAAGTTTATTCCAGAACGTTTTCATTCAAATATATCATTTTATTGAATTTATATTTTTTATAAATATATGTATTTAAAATAATAAAAATATATATTTTAAAATATATTAATTCAATATTTACGCCAAACAAATTATTTATCTATTTATATGCCTCCTTTCCTTATTAGTCCCTGACATCTGGCAATGGCATGGGACTATAGTAATCGAAATTTTGGAGTTAGTATTAGTTCAGTTGTTTTTAGGCAAAGTTTTTAGGTCGACACTGCACTTTTTTTACATATTTTACATTGTATTCTATTTCGCAATCTTATTTGGCCTCTTCCCGAGGCGGGGAGGCAAAACCATATCATATATTTATCCGTTTTTTTCACATTTTAAAACCGGTTGCTTGGCATTTTGAAACTGGTGAACTAATGCTTACATTAGTTGATAACAGTAAATGCTAGCTCATAAAACAATTGCTCTACTGGGTATTAGTATAAGTTTTGAGACAGGTCATCCATGCCGTGTCAAACCATGCCTGCCCTGCCGTGTCAAAATTGCCCTATGTGTCAAAATTGTAGTTTGCAGTTTGCACAAGAGAAAACGACTTTACTTGCCTGCCTTAGGCTGAAAATGAAAGCAAAAAGCATATGTTAAGATGAAAAAATGATGCAAGAACCTGTCTGCCCTCTGCCTCAGCGAGTTCTGAGTTCTGGAACGATTAAAGAACTTGTGCCTTTGCGAGTGGAATAAGAGAAATAACCTGTCTGACCTCTGCCTCTGCGAGTTCCTCTGCTTTGCCTCCTCTGCGACTTCTGGAACACCTCTCTTGTCGCTCCTCTCTATAGCGGCGTATGATGGTTCTTTTGTCCGAGTGGTGTATGACGGTTCTTTTGTCAGAACTGTTCAGCTTAATTGGAATAAGCTATATGCTGACAGGAAACACACAGGGACACCACTATTTTGTTCATTCTATTTGTTTGGTGACTATTCTGTAGCACAAACTTCAACCAACACAAATATTTTTTTCAAAGCCTTAATTCAAAGGGAAGCGTAGGGTTTGAATTTCATTTATGCTTTTAAGCAAGAAAACTTTTATTTCTTCTATTTCTACAATTTTGAAAAAAATGGTTCTATTTCTTCTCGCAAAATTTGTTGTGTTACAAGAAATTACAATGCATGAAAACATACAGGATCACAATAAAAACATACAACATACAGGATAAAATTTGAATACCTTTTGAGTACACTATATTCATTGGCTAGAAGATAACTAATTTGAATGTGAGTAGACTATATTCATTGCCAATGAATGTGAATTCTGAATTTTGTACATTTTCAGTCTACGCTATGCCATGATTCCTCCACTGCTCTTGAGGGAGATCCTTATGAGCTTCCAAATGGTAAAAAACGGTAATTTGCAGACTCACGTATGAAAGCCCTAAGGTTCAGGGAATGCCAGTGTTAGGCCTGAATTAGCAATTGAATAAGAGGGGAGACAACCCTAAAACAAAACCCATTCAAGTTTAAAAGAAATTGTTATGAAATTGTTCCAATTGAGTGTGTAAGTACTGGCACTACCTTTTCTTGGATGTCTTCGAAACAGTACAGTCGCTAAGACACCGCAGCCCTACTTTTAGTTACAGCCGCAACATAGTAAGGGGAGAAGGACCCTTCATTTTAGACTCGAGAGAGTCATAAATAAGTTAATTCTCTTCAGCTGAGACCTACGAGCAACCTGAAGGCAGAGTTGTGCCCTCGACCTGCATATTCCATGATAAGTTGAGACCTGTGAGCAACCTGAAGGTAGAGTTACAGCCCTCGGCCTCCATATTCGATGATAATGACATTGATTGAGCTTAGACCACCACAATAAGCTTTGTTCTAGCTCTCCTTAGTTCATAAGGAGATAAGCAGATTGGGTTGCTTACAACGAGGGCGATAATGGCAATGTGACCGACAACTTATAGCGAAGGTGATAATGGCAATGCGACAGACAACTCTTTGGTCTTGCTGAAGCCGATACCTGGGCATAACAATCATGGAGTTAAAGCGGATTTGACATGTTATGCTATCCGTGCATGTAGCCAATGATTTATGTGCACAAGTGTTATGCTTTAGAAAAACATGCAGCCAATAAATTATGTGCACATGTGTTATGCTCTGGAAAAGCATGATAATTTGACACGGGTCTGGTATTCTGCTTGATGAACCCTTTTACATATATATAGCCACGAGACGATTTACCAAGCTCGTTTCTTCGCCTTCGCTAAGAACGCATAGCTAACTGCAACAAGTTCGGTGAAGACAGATCCAGGTTCTTGCAATATCGTTGGAATCAACCTTTTCCATTGGTGCTCGTTGTTAAGAACAAACTACTAAAATTATACCTGTACATGTAATGATCGACTTTCTCCTTGATCACCGAAAATAAAATGTGTTTTTAACTTTGTGGGTTCTTTTAGACATGGAGAGTTCAGGTCTTTACCTATGTTAGGATATTCCGACACATAGGAAATAGTTAAGTTCAACTTGGTCTAGTATAGAGTTAGGTATAGAGTTAGGTAAAGTGTGTTTCTTTACAGTTGTACATTTTGTAACTTACAATCCGACGGTCACGATATGTAGTGATCCGACGGTTCATTCTCTCCTCGGTATTACCGACACTTGATCCGTGGCTTGACACCCGATTGGTCCATGAATTCTATTTAAAGCGCATGGAGGGTCATTTGTAGGTTAACCGTGCATGAGAGAAGCTTATGTAAATTTTCATTCTTTTATTAATAAATTGCCTGTAGTAGCCACGTTGGCGCAGGCCGTGGACTGTTTCCCTTTCTGAGGGTTTTAACCACGTCAAAATACTGGTGTATTGATCTGTGATCTGTTTGTGAGCGGTGTCCTTTTGGTGTTCTGTGTGAGGAACTTACCCTGTAAATTCCTACATGGTATCAGAGCTATTTGAGGGCCGCGTCCGTTGGTGATCCAAATCTGAAGCCGGTAGAACTGTATGCGGCTGTCGTTTCCTAGATCTACTGTTTCTGACTGCTTTCGGGCCGAGAGGACTGCTCTGTTGTGTTCGGAGCATCTGTTTGAGTGAGGAACCCTTTTCGTTTCATGCGAAAAGGTTTCCGGTAGCCCTATCTGCGTCATTTTTAAGATCTGGAGGTATACAGTCTTTATTTGCAGTTTACTGTTATTTTCTCTCTGCTTATTTCGGTTTCGGTTTATTTAGTTTTTTTAACCGGATCTATACCTTTCATTTCTGCGTATGCTCTTTGCCCTGCGACTCTGTGCGATCTGGGCAAATCAGAAACAGAAAGGAAGGATTTTTTTTCTCATGCGTATGCTCTTTTCCCTGCATCTTAGTGTGATCTCGGAAAATCAGAAACATTGAAAAAAATATTTAGTTTTTCGGCTAAAGCTAATTTTTTTTAAATATTTAGTTTTTTGGATAAAGCTAACTTCCAGCCATAAGGTTCGTTTTTCTTTGCATGTCCGTGTTGGGTTTTGTGTTTTGTGTTTTGTAGGGAAAAAGAGGTTCTCAAGGCAAGCACACAACCCCCCCCCCCCTTCTCTCTCTCTCTCTCTCTCTCTCAAATTTTTTGTATAGCTCAATTGGTTCAAAGCTATTTTAAGAGAGTAGAGGTCTTGGGTTCAAATCTCCATTTTGTGGGGCGTTTTTTTTCATTCCCGCACATTCGCGCACTTTGCCAGTGACTTCAACAATTTTTTTTCAAAAAGCCATAACTTCTTCATCCGGAAGCCTTTTTCAGAGCCGTTTTTTTTAAATCAGCCTAATTTTTCGAGATCTATCCATTGGAACACTTACTTTCAGCATTTTCAGCTTCATTTTTTTTTTTAATGGAAAGTCCATGCCAAGTCATTCTTGACAGCACTAACTACTTCCAATGGGTATCCTACATGGAAGATTTACTTAGAAGTAAAGGTCTCTACAGAATAGCCACGGCCAAGAGAAGAAACCAAAAGATGAAGACAAGGTTGCAAAATGGGAAAATAGACAAGATCAAGCACGTGGTTTGATAGGGATGTCTATTTCTCCTGATCTTAGATCCCATATTGCAGAACTTGATACTCCTCATGAAGCATTGGAACAAATCACTAAAGTTTTTGGGATTAAAAATGAAATTAGAGCCCATCAACTTGAAAATGAGTTGCTTACATTGGATCCTAATAATTTTTCCTGCATTGAAGATTTCTTGTGCAAATTCAAGACCCTTAGATATCTCTTGGAAGGTGTTAAGGTTAAGAAAACAGATAGTAACCTTATTTATTCCATCCCTACTAAGTTGGGACCAGCCTACTCTGTATTTGTTTCCACCTTCCATTCTACAAGGGAAGCTTTCATTTGTCAAGGAAAAGACTACAAGGCCCCTTCCTTTGACTCTTTTTGTGATTCTTTAATAAGAGAACAAGAAACACTCTTACACCTTGGTCTTCTTAATCTTGGAAACTCTTCCAAGAAAGCATTAGCCGCCCAACAGCAACCAAATTTAAAGAATCCTAAGAAGTCATATCCTAAAAAGAATGGTCCTAAACCAAACAAGGGTCCTAAGCAAACTCAGTCTCAAAATGAAAGATCATTTCAGCAAAATGATAAGACCAATAAAAACAAATGGAAGAAGACTGATAGACATTGTAACTTTTGTAATCGAGATGGCCACTTAGAATCTAAATGCTTTAAGAAGATGGAAGCCTTGGAAGCCGCAATGAAGAAACATAACATCCATGTGGAGCATTCTTCTACTTCAACTTCAACTTCATCTTCAGGAATGGCACTTTCTGCATGTCGTTGTCAATCATCTCAGTCTGGTTATGCATTAAATGTATCTTCTTCTTCTCATTCTCATGAGTGGCTCATTGATTCTGGAGCCTCTTATCACATGGCCAAAAACAAAGCCATGTTTTCTTCTTTACATGATTGTAACACCAAAAATATATCTGTTGGTGATGATAGATCTCTTAATGTTGTAGGGACTGGAACTGTTCGTCTATACAATGGTCAGTTTAATGATGTATTATGTGTTCCAACCTTATCCAGCAACCTTCTATCTGTATATCAGATAACTCATTCAGGTGAAGGTAAAATTGTTGAATTTTCACCTCATGATGTTGTAATCAAGGATCTAAGAGATCCTAAACAGATTCTAGCTACTGGTATTGCTGATGATTCCACAAGGTTGTATAAGTTTCACAACTTTGGGTCATCAAATCTTCCCTCAGTATTTGTTGCTCATAATGATGAAGTGAGCAAACTTTGGCATGAGCGATTTGGTCACTTAAACTATCGCTCCCTTCAGCATCTATGTAAAGAAAATATGGTGACAGGTCTTCCTATGGTATCTTGCAGAGATGGTGTTTGTTCCGGATGTGTACTCGGAAAACATCATCGGACAGTTTTGAAAAACGTGCCTCTTGGCACGCCTCAGCCCCTTTACAGCTTGTTCACAGTGATTTATGTGGTCCACTTCCTGTTGCTTCATTCTCTGGCTGCAAGTATTTCTTAACTTTCATTGATGATTTCTCCAGACGCACTTGGGTATACTTCTTAAAACTCAAGAGCGAAGTATTTAACACATTTTTGGCCTTCAAAGCCTTTGTTGAAAAACAATCTGGACATCAAATTCTTAAGCTAAGAACTGATAATGGTGGAGAATATGTTAAAAACACATTCATCAACTTGTGCACCGAAAATGGAATTCAAATGCAACACACTGTTCCATACACTCCACAACAAAATGGTGTAGCTGAAAGGAAAAATCGCACCTTTAAGGAAATGGCTAATTGTATGCTGCAATCTAAAGGACTCAGTCTTAGTTTTTGGGCCGAAGCAATTAATTGTGCAAATTATATAATAAATCGCACTCCTACTAAGGTTCTAAAGAATATCACTCCAGAAGAAGCTTGGAGTTCCATTAAACCAGATGTAAGTCACTTTCGTGTTTTTGGAGGTGAAGCATGGGCCCATATTCCAGATGAAAAGCATAAAGCTTTAGAACCTAAGAGTGAGAAATGTACTTTTGTTGGCTATTCTGAAGATGTAAAAGGTTATAGGCTTATTCCATTTAAGTCCAAAAATGTTATCATTAGAAGAGATGTAAAATTTGATGAAAATAAATCGGCCTGCGAGCCTAGTCCGGCGGATGTGCCACCTCTTCCTATCTCTTCTACTTTTGAAAACATTTCTTCTTCAGATGATGAAAGTGAGGATGACAATCCTCCCCCACCTTCTCAGGATCCTCAACTTTCAAGATGGGTCCGTGCTACTCGGGATGCAGCAGGTGATCTTGCCGGTGATCCTACAGATCAGCGACGTACAC